>BQNB010000597.1:97930-165330 GCA_026074375.1 Tanacetum coccineum | reverse complement strand
TTAATCATTTAATTATCCATTAAACTTGTATATATAATTATTTAACTTGAAATCATTACAATAGTAATGAGAGTGCAAGTGTGTATTGATCATTTTTGCACTTCATACTTAGACATATTTTTTACACGTCCATGAACGAAATCATATTTTTCTTACATTGTTCATGTCCAATGAATATTCAATTACGGATAACCAAAACCCGCGGTAAACCCGAAAAACCGATGGATAATACTAACCGGGTACCCATCGGGTATTGAGGCGGATACGGGTTTGGAAATTATAAACGGGTGCGGGTACGGGTTCACTAAAACCCGACCCAAACCCGACCCGTTGCCATCCCTACTCGTGAGGGGACTAGCTACTCCTGATCGGCTGGCCCTTGCCTCCTGAGGGGACTAGCTTATTAACTTACCTCCTAGGGAGCTACTACTCCTTAGTTATTACCTCTGGACCTAAGGTGGCCTTCGTCACCCCAGCTATTCCAGTGGACCGTTCTAACATGGAGTAGTTTACCTTAGGAAAATTAGGAGTTAATAGTGATTGTCTCCCCCTAAGCATCCGGAGGAGACCATACCTCATCAGGTAGCAACCTAGTAATTTACACACAGATAATTAAACAAAACAAAAAACAGATTTACCTAAACATTCAAATTGCTTAATCAGCTAATTGCTTAGAAATAACCAGATAAGCACATAAATAAGCAATTCCGAATCCCCTGCACCCTCTTATTCTTTTTTGTTCTTAAGAGCAGGATATTCACTTATACAACGAACAATTATCCTCTGTACTATTCTTTACATAATATATTTAACTTAACAATTATTCTTCTTATTTTCTTATGCAAATCTTAAATCTTATGTATTAAGGACTAACATACATTAATTTTTTATTTATTTTGATAACCTAGGGGCATGATATGACGGTTGTTGCGACTGACAGTCACTACGTCGAACCCTTTGTTGTAAAGAGACTCTATATTTACTCGGGTGAAACATACTCGGTTTTAGTCACAGCCAACCAAGACCCATCAAGAAATTATTGGGCCATGACAAAAATGGTGACTCGTAACAATACGACACCAAATGGCTTAGCCATCTTCAATTACATCCAGAACCCTCGAACCCATTTACCTTCAACGTTACCACCAAGTGGTCCCTCATGGGATGACCTTGAGTCTAGGATTAAGCAAAGTCTCGCAATCAAGGCTCACCCTGACCACATTCATCCCATGCCTAAAACACCAGATAGAGTGATTATTCTTTTAAACACACAAAACTTAGTAAATGGATATGTCAAATGGGCTATTAATAACGTGTCTTTAACCCTTCCTGTTGCATCATATCTTGTGTCGCTCAAATATAACCTACCTGACTCATTCGATAAAACACCACTTCCCGACATCATGAAAGGTTATGACGATTACAACATTAGTATTGTTGCTTCAAATCCAAATGCTATTTCTAGTAGCTCTTTGTATAGACTAAAATTTAATACCACGATTTATCCTTCAAAATGCAAACATGATGAAGGCTAATACTAGCGAGACACACCCATGGCATCTACATGGACACAATTTTTGGGTTCTCGGGTATGGAAATGGAAAGTTTAATGCTGCAAAAGATCCTAAGAAGTACAACTTAGTGAACCTGATTAAGAAGAATACAGTACCACTTCATCCTTTCGGATGGACGGCTTTGAGATTTGTCGCAGATAACCCAGGTGTTTGGGCATTTCATTGCCATGTTGAGGCACATTTTTTCTTGGGTATGGGAGTAGTGTTCGCAGAAGGTGTCGAGAAAATTGGGGCATTGCCTCCATCTATCATAGGTTGTGCTATACCATATGCATTAAGCCATAGTTGATGTTTATATTTTTGAATTTTTATTCTAGTATATATTCGTGATTCCATACTGTACTTATTTTGTATGTCGGTGTAACTTCACTACAAGAAATAGGGGAACAGGTGATGATGTTTTCCCCGGCGACATTTGTCGCTGGGGAATAATCGCTAAACGACAAAACTGGGTCCTACGTGGCACCAATTCTCGTAGAATTTTCAGTCAAAGATTTCGGATATTTTCCCCGGCGACATGTCGCCGGGGATAGTGTCACTAAAATTTAACCAAAAAATCAACGCAAAACGTAGCGGGAATTTTTCCCGCTCATGTTTCCCCGGCGACATGTCGCCGGGGATTATATTTGGTATTTAAAAGATAAATAATTAACGTAAATCGTAGCGGGAATTTTCCCGCTTACTTTTCCCCAGCGACATGTCGCTGGGGATTCTTTTGTTTATTTTTAAAAAAAATAATTAGTGTTAACTAATTTAGTGGTGACGTGTACAAAATTATCCCCGGCGACATGTCGCCGGGGATAACCCAAATTGGGCCTAAAGTGTCATTTGGTTTGGGCTTTTTTATACACCATATTGGGCTTCGGGTTTTGGGTTGTTTCCCCGGCGACATGTCGCCGGGGATAGCTTTTGACTTTGTTGACTTTTAATTAAACTACATTTTTAGGTTCGTTTCGGTCCGATATTCCGTATATTTTAACACTAAATAATAGATACGTTTTTAAGGTGTGTTCATGTTTGTACCATTGGCATGTCAAGGTGATATCGTTATACATAAACACATTCAGATCATAAAAGTTTAAACAAAGTCTTCACATACAATAAAAAACATACGAATTACATTGCAAATGACAAACTATTCCAAATCATACAAATTACATTGCACATTGCAAATGACAAACTACTCCAAATCAAGTTTTTCCATTTCATTAAGAACTTCGTGAAGTAGTGCAGCCGAATTAACTGTGTGTTGTTCCGGATGCATATGCATATCCATTGTTGCCTTGGTACACTTATCTTTCCACGCAAGTGCTTGGTGGGAATGTTTGGTGGGAGTATTTGGCGGGAGTATTTGGCAGTAGTTTTTGGCGGGAGTATTTGACGGGAGTATTTGGCGGGAGTGTTTGGTGGGAGTGTTTGGTGGGAGTATCTCGAATCATCCAGAGATGGAGTTCCAGGGGAGAACTCTTCAATTGACGAATGTCGGATTAAGTCGGGTCTCTTTCCATAAAAAAATCCACATACAATTGTTTCGGTGCGCTGTTAAATAGTAAAGAAATCAATCTTTAACTACTAACCAATATATTCAATATATTTCAAAAATATAAATAATCTTCATTTACATGCTTTTATGTGATTGTTCACCTTTGATTTGGAAAGCAGACACCACCGCACGGAGTTACGAGGTGGGGTGCGATATGCGCGGGCAAGTCCCGAGGTGATTACAGCGGTCTGTGTAGGGTGGATTTTCTGGATGCCATAAACTCTCACACCACGTTGTGTTGGTGGCACTAGTACACTTGCTAGTGCGCTCATATTAGGCGTTTGGGGACATTATGTGGGTGGGCTATGAGCGTCTGGGGGCAGGAAGCGTTGGTACTGGGGTCGGGCAGGGGGTCAGGGGGTGGGGGGTGTGGGGAGGGGGGGTTTGGGGGGGTGGGGGGGGGGGGGGGGGGGTACTAGGGCAGGGGGGTGAGAGGGGGGGGTTTGGGGTGGGCTCGGGAGTGAGGGGTGTGGTGTTGGTGCGCCTGTGTGGTTGTTTACCTACTTTCTTCTTTATTTTACACAATTTTTCATACCATTTTTAATTCATTTTTAAATAATTCTATCCCGGTCGCTGGCTCGCCTTCAGATGAGATGGTAATAAACATTATCATTAATTTTACATGCATATATATTTATATCTGATTATTACGCTTTTGGTGTGTTGTGATTCTGTCGTTTTTAATTAGGTTCATCTTATATGCTGTGCGTATGTACAGTGGTGGCATCAGTACTCAAGAGTACCCTTGACTCATTGACTCCTTCTGGCCGAACAACACATTGACGGGATATTCCCAAAGGATGAGGACCGACCGCATATATGTAAGTTTTGTTTCTAAAAACACTTTAATTGAATATCGAGAAATAAGGTAGCAATCCCGTCTAATTATATTTACTATCATTGTGTTTTTGTCACTACATATGAGGACGATGAAAAGGCTTTGAGGCTACGGAGTGAGTACACGGAGGATGAGATCAATGCGTTGCAAGAGGGCGGTAACATGCTCGTGGGCACATTCCCAGTGTGGGTAAGTATTGCCTTCACGGGCACATCCAGGCAAGTATGCCCGCTCCCGACAAGTCGCTCCAAGCAAGCATGCATCGAAAGGGGTAAGCAATTTTTGATGAGTCTTTTCGCAACGCGACTCTAAGGTACTAGGATATGTTTTAAGGAAGTTTGAGATGGGTAGGTGCTAGTGGGGTGGCGGGTGTGATTATGACGAGGGGAGTGGCGTGATGATGAGGATGCGAGGAATGAGGATGACGGATGGCGAGAGGTAGTTTTGTTTATTTATTAATAGTATTGATACCATTGGTACTTTAGGTTCATCTTGGCGATATTTTTTAAACACTTGTTTCCTAACTAATCATGTGAATATTATTTAGTATGATACTTGAAAGCCCCTTTATGACTAGGAATTAGCAACGATTGTTAGACTTATTCGGATTTGGCGATTTAGCTTTCATTACTTTGGTTTTGGTACAAGTTGTGATGTATTCGTATTGCGTTGATCCATTATATTGTATTTGTGTTTTGGTACAAGTTGTGGTGAGTCTATATAGGTTTTGATACAGGTTTGATATTTGGTAGATTTTTTCCGGAAAAAAATCTAGAATTCGCCTGCTGTGCAGGCTCATCTATAGTAAAAAATAAATTTCAGAAACTATCCCCGACGACTTGTCGCCGGGGATACCACACACTAAACGTTGACAAGTCAACGTATGAAGATAGTTTCCCCAGCGACATGTCACAGGGAAAACTATGCCTAAACGTTGACAAGTCAACGTATAAGGATAGTTTAGGCATAGTTTCCCGGCGACATGTCGCTGGGGATAATTGATAATTAACAGACGCTTTAATTAAGCGTGCTAATCATTTTGCCTAACCGAAGATTTCCCCGAGCAATTGACATGTCTGCAGGGGAAAATTATGCCCCGTGGCCCTATTCTTTGACCTGGAAAAAAAAAATGAGTGGGACCCACGTCTTCGCCGGGGATTATCGCTGGGGATTGTATCCCTGACGAGGTTTCCCCAGCGACATGTCGCTGGGGAAACCTATCCCCAGCGACATGTCGCTGGGGAATGACCCGACATGTCGCTGGGGAAAGGAATCCTAATGTTGTTATTTTGTGTAAGCTTAAAGTAATCAAGGAGTTTCTATTAAAAGATATATATTAATTTATCATTTGGAACAAGACAAAACTAGTTTAGGGGAAATAAACGAAAGTTAATATCGATAATCAAATACAATTAGACATTTATTTAGCTTCTAAAAGAAGCTGACTTTCGGGGAAGGATATGAGTTAGAGCTATTTTTCTAAATTGTGACCTGTGAGGGGTTTTGATGCTTTGTAACCAAATTGTAAGAGGGATGTAATGAAAATATTGTTAGCCCGTATTAGTCTTATTAGTATTGTTTATAATTGTATTGGGCTCAAGCCCGAGTCTAGATGATTCCTTGTATTCATTTATATTGTTTCAGATGTTTAATGAGATGGTTTATTAGACTTACATGGTATTAGAGCCATTCTAAATCACCGATCCCTAAATCAAAACCTAACCCTAAATTTTTTTTGTTACTTTTTTGTGTTTGTTCTTAGGTAACAAATAGTGTATCTTGTTCTTTGGTAACAAGACTTTTTCATCTGTTTTGTATTATTTGTTCGAGGTAACAAATAACAAAGTATTATTGTTTCACCTGTCCGTATTAATTCTTTGTTTGTGGTGCAAAGCGATTCACTTGTGTGGTATTATTGTTTCTTAGTAACAAACCCTACACACATCTATTATTTATAATTCTCCCTACTGTTGGCACATGCATTTAATATTCACCCTCATTCAGTAATCCCTAATTCACGATACGTATACAACACGCCATCATGACTGGTGCTGACTCCTCGGGTCCCAATACTGACGAGTTGCTCACAAAACTGTTGGATAAATTGGGTTTAAATAATACTACAAATGCTTCTCCTAGTACTGCCTCACATGCTACGAATAATATTACTCTTATTGTCGCAGTTGCAAACCCAATTGGCAGCCCAGTTGCATTTCAAACGTTAGGCCCAATCACTACTACTCTTGGCCTAGTATACTATGTACCTCCAGCCCAGCCTTATAGCCCAGTACCCCCCATATGTTCCAAC
The DNA here is from genome assembly GCA_026074375.1 of Tanacetum coccineum. Taxonomy (NCBI): domain Eukaryota; kingdom Viridiplantae; phylum Streptophyta; class Magnoliopsida; order Asterales; family Asteraceae; genus Tanacetum; species Tanacetum coccineum. Next base: position 159,067 of record BQNB010000597.1, on the reverse strand, counting down.
TCAACCAATAACCGTCCCTCTGGTTTTACATACCCACAGGCCCAACTCTACTGCCCGACAGGCCATTCTGGCCCATCAATTTTACTACTCGGGTCTCGGTTAAGCCCAACAGGCCCAACCTGTGGCTCCCATTGCTCGGCCCGCGGCACCTACCGGGTCAACGGGTTCCACGGTTACATCAGGACAGGCGACTACATTACCTCATGCTTTTATTGCCGGGACACTTCATGATCTCGCTTCTGGCACTTGGAATATGGATACAGGTGCGAGCTCTCATCTTAATAATTCGGTTACTAGTCTTAGTGATGTTTTTAATACGTGTATTTATCAGCCTGTCTTGGTTGGTGACGGTCATTCTATACCCGTCACCAATACAGGCCATAGCATTTTACCAACTTCTACTAGATCTCTTCACCTGAATAATGTTCTTATTACTCCCCATATTGTCAAAATTCGTCAGTTTGTTTGTGACAATAAGTGCACTATTGAATTTGATGCGTTTGGTTTTTCCGTTAAAGACTTCATGACTCGTCGGGTGCTTCTCCGATGCGATAGCACGGGGGATCTTTACCCGGTCACGCAACCCTCTCCAATTCCTCATGCATTTCTTACCAGTCAACATACGTGGCACCAACGACTTGGACACCCAGGAAGTGAAGTGTTACGTCGTCTTGTTTCTCATAATCTTATTTCGTATACTAAAGAGAAACCTCCTGTTCTTTGTCATGCTTGTCAGCTTGGCAAACACGTGAGGCTTCCATTTGTTAGTTCTAATACTTTGGTTACTTCTTGTTTTGACATTATTCACTCGGATGTGTGGACTTCACCCATTCCAAGTCTTTCAGGTTTTAAATACTATGTTTTATTTTTGGATCACTATTCTTATTTTGTTTGGGTTTATCCATTGGTTAATAAATTAGATGTCTTGTCTAAGTTTATGTTGTTTTGTACTTATGTTAATACTCAGTTTAAATGTGAAATCAAGTCGTTTTAGTGTGATCATGGAGGTGAATTCAACAACCGTGCCTTACATGCATTATTTGCCTCTGAAGGTATTCAGTTTCGATTTTCTTGTCCTAAAACCTCCCAACAAAATGGAAAGTCCGAAAGACTAATTCGCACCTTCAACAATCTCATTCGGACCATACTTTTTCAAGCAAATCTTCCACCTACCTTTTGGGTAGAAGCTCTCAATATGGCCATTCACCTATTAAATTTTTTAACATCCACTCCCATTAACAATGAAATACCTTATACCCGCTTGTCTGAAACAAACCTAGACAATAGCCTTTTGCGCACCTTTGGGTGTTTATGTTACCTTCACCTTCACACTAATCACAAACTTAAACCACTCGCTACACCTTCAATCTTTTTAGGACAAGCTTCCAATCATCATAGGTATCTTTGTCTTGAATTAAGCATAAATATAAAAATTATCTCCTGCCATGATACCTTTGATGAAACAGTCTTTCCATATGGCTCTATCCAACCCACCTCGACGCCTAACTACACATTTTTGGATGACTCACCCGATATAATCACTCAACCCATTCGTTCCACTCCTATTGCGCCACCTACTGTTCTCCAACCTGAAGTTGCACCTATCACACCCACGCCCCATAACACTCCGATTGATACTCCAAATCATACAGCGCCTAATAGTCCCCAATCTCCAACCGCGACCCAAAATCAAACCAGAGCCCAACCTACACCTACTCCAAATGCGGCCCAAAACCAACAAGTAACCCAACAACTTCAAATTCTGGACCCCTTTCAAACACTAACCCGAACCCTGTTTCGGTTCATCCTATGGTCATACGTTTCTGTGTCGGGACTAATCTTCCTACTTAACGTCTCAATCTTTATGTGTCTTCAATATCTCCTTTACCTAAATCTTATCGGGATGCGTTTAATGATCCAAATTGGAAAAATGCTATGAATGATGAATATCATGCACTTATTAAGAATAACACTTGGACTCTTATGCCTCGACCAACGGATGCAAATATCGTCCATTGTATGTGGTTGTTTCGTCATAAATATTTGGCAGATGGCACTCTTAGTCGCTACAAGGCTCGTCTTGTGGCGAATGGTAGTACCCAACTAGAGGGTGTTGATGTTGATGAGACATTTAGTCCGGTTGTTAAATCGGGTACTATTTAGTCTGTTCTTAGTTTGGCTGCTTCTCGACATTGGCTGATTCATCAGTTTGATGTCAAAAATGCTTTTTTACATGGTGATTTGTCTGAGATGGTTTATATGCATCAGCCTCCAGGGTTTCGGGATTCTGCACATCGTGATTATGTGTGTTTATTACAGCAGTCTCTCTATGGGCTCAAGCAGGCCTCTCGAGCTTGGTTTTAGCGTTTTGCATCTTGTATCACACGTGTTGGTTTTCATCATAGTCGTTGTGACTTATCTTTATTTATATACAGACATGGGATGAATATTGCTTACTTGTTATTATATGTTGATGATATTGTGCTTACGGCTTCTTCTCAGGCTTTGTTACAGCAGATTATTACTTCCTTACATCAAGAGTTCTCTATGATAGATTTGGGTTCTCTTAATTACTTTTTGGGTATTTCTGTTACACGGGATTCTTCAGGGATGTTTTTGTCTCAGAAGAAATATGTTGTTGAGAAAGCGTCGATCAAAGCACGGCTCTCTTGTGGAATGTGATTACATTTCTCGTATGCTTTTCTAAGATCTTCTTTAGTTGTGCATGCATTATCAAATTGCAAGGCTAAATTCAGAATCGCTTTCTGATGAACCATATCTTCGTCAATTTGTTTTTGAACCAAAGCTTGGATTTCATCGTCGCTATGTGTTATCGAACAAGCCATTTAAAAAAGATAATGAAATTGTATAAAATATGTGTTTTGTGATTAAAAATGGTATAAAAAGTGAGATTTTATACTGAATGGGAGATTATTTTTTTTTAAATAAAAATATAAAAGAAAGAGTTAATTTTTTTAATACGAAATCTTCCTCCAATTGTAAGGTCGTGCAGAAGACCCTAACTTTGCAAAGGTTGGGGGTGACCAGGTCTTGCTTCGGTCGGCGTAGTGAGGTGACGAGGTTCCTTTTATTGCCACATGGGATGACCGACCGCAAAAGGTCGTCCCATTACGTTTAGCCTAAGCAATTGTGCTTATAATACTTTTAAAAGAATCCAATCCCTATGATCGAGTAAATTTTTCGAAAAATTGTGGTAGGTTCCTATACACATTAAGGATTGTCGACGTCTTGAATACAGCGACATAGCAAAATTATGTCAACGATAGGGTACAAATACGTTAGATACAACCACAATCACATAGATAGTGAAACTATTACTTCAAATTCGACGAACATAAAATTGTCATCATTAATTTACATCGACAGTTTTTGGAAATATATAGAGATTAGTATGTTACAAATGACTTATATTAAAGATGAAACACACCTTAGAATAATCTTTATGAATTGTCTTGCCTTTTAACATGGCAACCATCCCGTTTGCATGAAATTATTCATACTTGGCCCGGCTGCTCCAGCTGATAGTGGATCCGTTTGATACCTAAAAGATAAAAATAAGGTGTTGTTAGAACACAAAGACAAGCACGCTTAATCTTATTAAGAAAATACTAACATAGTTGAGGCAGAGCATACGGTTCAAAATGGTTAACTTTTGCGACGTTGACCCGTCTTACCTCTTTCTTTTTTACCTAGTGTCTTACTACAATACTAACTTGACCCATTTTTGAAAACTAAAGTATTCATGGATTTAGAATCTTGTTGGGCTTACCCCATTTGTAAAGTAGGTCCACAGTCTAAGGGATGAAAGAATGCTTCATTAGTTTGATGTTGAGGTGCATGTTGTCTGTCATAGCATACTACTTCTCGTTGGGCTTGTGGATACCAATGAAGTGATGTCCTTCAATCAGCTGCAAATTATACCAATTATACCGCTCACGTTATTTGCAGATACCGATGATTTGAGGACGGACATGCAATTGGAACACGGTACTCTCATATAACATACAAATTAGACTAGCATATACCATATTTACATACCCTTTGCTTCAAGGTCATGTTTGCTTCATTTAGTGAATGCTCCTGTATAATAAAGAACTATTAGAAGAAGGATATAATTTTTTTTGTATTTATATATATAAAACTATGATGTTATTCACTTACTTTTTTTTGAAGATCTGAAAGTGTGTCCAACATGAGCTGCGTCTGTAGGTTATATACAAGCTCATTAATTTATAGTTGCATTAGCATTCACTAGATCAAAGTAGATAAATGAGATTTATAAGAATACTCCCCACCCCGAGCTGATCTGATATGCTTGAGTCGAGATGCTTTTCTAGGGACTCAAGCTCCTTGCAGTTCAGAGGGCCAAGATCCTCGCCCAGGAGATTCCTAGAGTTGATAACATCCGAGTCACATATTAGTCAGCAAGTATAGCGGTGTAAGTTGGACAAGTTTTTTTTTAATATCGGGTTAATGTAAATTTGTATTTTATCTTTAGCAGTCCAAATACCTAATATTACCATTGAATAAAATGATTTAGAAGATTCAAAGTTTAAAATGCTTTGATTATCATGATTGATACACTAATTAGTTATAAAAGTTTTGGAAACTTTTGGTCAAATAATTTTCAAATGAACCAACTCAAACCAATGACCCAACTGAAAGTTTGGAACAGTACAAAATTAACCCTTATTAAACCAAACTTTTTTCACTGTTTCCCAACATAGCAGACCGCACATCAAGTCACATACATAGCGGTAAGAACAAATAACGAGCCCGTATCTTATTTTCTAACATTGATACCTTTGAATCGTTGGCAATGCTTCTAGCGCGCTTAAGTCTCAAAGACTCCTGCTGACTACTAGCTCCTACGACAAACCATAAATATAATAACCATACGAGAATTATATATAACTCAATGAAAGTCTCATAATAGGTATTCATTACAATATAAGTATATGAAATAGGCAAACAGATCATCATCTATTTTGTATATCTAATGTCTATTGCCGATTCCGTAAATATCACAAATATTCCTATATATTAACCCTAAACTTGTTTTTTTAAGGAAAATAATCACAAAAGAGAAGACGCATGTTAACCCATGAGTTTATTATAACATGTACTAATAATAACATTGAACGTTATTTGTTTTATTAACAAGGTAAACAAGTAGTTGATCACAGTGCATAATTTGGAGATAAAAATCCACTAGCCCTAACTAAATGCCTCTCTTAATGAATAATTGAACCTGCATAAATAGATGAAGTTTATTTAGTCCAACTTGCTTAACTGTGGAAAGTTGTTGTAAAATTTTTAGCATAAGATTCCTAGAGTTGATAACATCTGAGTCACATATTAGTCAGCAAGTATAGCGGTGTAAGTTGGACAAGTTTTTTTTTAATATCGGGTTAATGTAAATTTGTATTTTATCTTTAGCAGTCCAAATACCTAATATTACCATTGAATAAAATGATTTAGAAGATTCAAAGTTTAAAATGCTTTGATTATCATGATTGATACACTAATTAGTTATAAAAGTTTTGGAAACTTTTGGTCAAATAATTTTCAAATGAACCAACTCAAACCAATGACCCAACTGAAAGTTTGGAACAGTACAAAATTAACCCTTATTGAACCAAACTTTTTTCACCGGTTTCCCAACATATCAGACCGGCACATCAAGTCACCATACATAGCGGTAAAGAACAAATATCGAGCCCTCATTCTTTTTTCAAACATTGATTACCTTTGAGATCGTTGCAATGCTTCATAGCGCGCCTTAAGTCTCAAATACTCCTGCTGACTACTTAGCTCCTACGACAACCATAAATATTATAACCATACTAGAATTATATATAACTCATGGAATGTCTCATAATATTTTCATTACGAATATAAGTATATGAATAGCATCAGATCATCATCTGTTTTGTATATCTAATGTCTATTGCCGATTCCGTAAATATCACAAATAGTCCTATATATTAACCCTAAACTTGTTTTTTTTAAGGAAAATAATCACAAAAGAGAAGACGCATGTTAACCCATGAGTTTATTATAACATGTACTAATAATAACATTGAACGTTATTTGTTTTATTAACAAGGTAAACAAGTAGTTGATCACAGTGCATAATTTGGAGATAAAAATCCACTAGCCCTAACTAAATGCCTCTCTTAATGAATAATTGAACCTGCATTAAAGAGATGAAGTTATTTAGTCAACTAGCTTAACTGTGGAAAGTTGTTGGTAAAAATATTTAGCATAAATAGATTTTTAAATTAAGGCAAATATACTATTTTCCAGGGCTTATATATCTTCTTTCAAAAGGTATCATGACAAGTTTTAATTTCATGATACGATTTAATTTTAGTAAACCGATCTTCAACAAATACTAATAAAGATTCAAATTTCTAAATTTCATTCGTTAAACCTTAAATATATTTCACCTGTCACCTTTAATATCATTAAGCTTAAATGGACCTATCTTATATATTATTACAACATATATCTTTTTGTATAACACATATTGTAATAATATGTGGGACTTATATTTTACTAATAATCATAAAACTACATATAACATATTTATGTAATAAGCACATAAGATGAATTATTTGTGAAATCTTACCAATTTTTTGAAAATTTCTACACATTAAAAACTTCTCTTCCAAGTATTGTGAAACAATACATATGAAAAATCTCTGACAGGTTAAAGATTTTCGTGATGCATGATGATATATTTCCCTAAAATTGATCACACGTTTCTTTGAATAAAATTTGCCATCTCTCTATATATAATTTCTTCATGAAACACTTTTCTAAATCCTCTTCTTCTCAGCTTATTCACATTGTTAAGGTTAGTTTAACTTCATTACGAATTTGCAAAATCCAGATATTGTTGAATATATCTTATATATATATATATGCGTATGTTTTTTCATTATTTGTTTTTTGTTTTCACTTAAAAAGTCTGTTGTTTCTTCTCGAGGTGTTCATCTTTGTTACATTAGTTTTATGTCTCGAACGATTAACAATTTTTAGTATTATGTGTTTTTTTGTTATATGGTGTTGTTGTGGTTTAGGTTATTGTTTCAGGGGTAGCTTTTCTGGGTGTGTTTAGCAGAGCCGTCTCGTAGATTTCGGTGGCCCTAGGCAATAATAAAAAAGAGGTCTTATTACACTTGTAAACTAAAGAGAAATTGCACTGTATTTGTATTATATGACTCATATATGTTTAATGTTATACGTATTTATGTACAAAACTAAAAAAAATGTGGCCCCTGTTAAGTGAAGCCATGTGCGACGACACCTAATGCACACCTCTCCGAGACCCCTCTGGTGCTTAGTACTTTTGTTGCGTTATTCCTTGTATCTGTGAGGGTATATTTTCTAGAAACGTATAGACTTGGTAATTCATCTAGCTTTTAATTATTGTGTTCTTATATGGTTGGTATGTTTTTGTGTTTCTTTAGTCCTTGCTGCTTTAGACATTCTATTTTATCTTTTAAGAACACAATATATGTATCATCAATAATCCGTAATCGATAAAACAAGTCTACTTTGTTAAATACGCGGAGTACTCCTAGTTTAAACAAATAACGATTTTATAGGATTTAGAGACGGTTTTCTCTATAACCGTACTAAAATAGCGTACCAAAAAATAATTTTTTGTGTAGTAGTGTATAATGCCAAAGATATGGAATACTATTAGCAATAACCTAATTATTGATCACGGTTTATGTTTCACTAGTTTTTTTATTAATTATTTATTACGAAGACACGCACATACACTTTCACACAGTTTACGCTTACTGATTATATAAATTAATTTTACAGTTACATTCTACCAAATTTTCTAGAGTGTTAATTCAACACCGAGAAGCTAGTTGTGAATCAATGGAGGAAATATCAGAATCAATGGATGAAATAATAATGCCGTTCAAAAAAAATAGAGTGAACGATAGTTACACTTATTCACAGAAATACAAAGGTGTGGTTCCACAGCAGAATGGAAACTGGGGGGCTCAGGTATATACAAATAACCAACGCATATGGATCGGAACATTCAGAACAGAACTAGATGCAGCTATAGCTTATGATCGAGTATCTATCAAGCTTAGAAGTTCTGATGCCTCAAGAAATTTCCCTTGGAGTGAAACAACAGTCCAAGAGGCAAAGTTTCAAAGTCTTTTTAGTATGGATTCTAGTTTAGCAATGATCAAAGGCGGGTCATATCAATCCATGTTTGATAATCTTCTAAGCGAAAAAGAAAATGACAGTGATATATTTGTGGAAAAAAGTTGTGGTATTTCTCCTAGGCTACTTTTCGAAAAGGAGTTAACACCTAGTGATGTTGGTAAACTTAATAGATTAGTTATACCTAAGAAACATGCTGTGATGTATTTTCCTCCGGTACCCGATCCTGATACTGATAAGTCACAAGGTTTTGCTAATGATGAGGTGATTCTTAGTTTCTATGATGTTCAAAAAAAATTGTGGAAGTTTCGCTATTGTTATTGGAAGAGGAGCCAAAGTTTTGTCTTTACTCGCGGTTGGAATCAGTTTGTTAAGGAAAAGGGACTAGTGGAGAATGATAAGGTACGTTTTTATTTTCTGGAGAATCCTGGAATGCAGAATTTGGGGTTTTATATTATTGATACGGATACGGATTTGTCTACGAGTAATATTGGAGCGAGTTTGAAGCTTGGTTTGGGAACACAAGTAAAGTATATAGTGCCAAAGGAAGAGGAAGCGAGTTTGAAGCTTGGTTTGGGAACACAAGTCAAGTATATAGTGCCAAAGGATGAGGAAGGAAGTGTCGAGGATCATGAGACGAAGGATGAAGTTATCCAAGCAAGCAATGTAGAGACAAAAGGAATTAAGCTCTTTGGTGTCCAAATAGCTTAATTGCAAGTTAGATGCTTTATTTTTATCAAAGCTTCTGTACTTGCTATTTCGGAACCTTAGAGATAGTTATGTCTAACCTCTTATATTGCCTTATTCTATTGAAAAACAATTTTGTTTGCTTATATGTTACATGTATTGATAAATTGGTAATCTGATGTTTAGATTTTTCATTCTTTCTTTTACTTTTTTAGCATAGTGTTTAATTGGCTACCTCACATTGTGCTTCTACAAGAACCTCCATTGTTTTTTTGGAAGGGTAAATTGAATGTAGACCATGTAGGAAATTTATTTGGTGTGAATGGTCTCTTGATATCAATTTGAATCGAATCGTGTAATCACTTCCATATTAAAGTATTTTGACCCTATATCCTTCGGGTTCACGAGATTCTTAATCGGATAGGACAGATTATTAGCCATTAAATTCTTAAGCACGAGAAATCAAATAGAACAACTTTAAAGTATTATGTGATGTTCTGTTTTGTAAATGAGACCAGAATGGTGGTTACAACCACCAACCGAATTTAGTTATTTTCGTTTAGTATAAATCGTTTGGGTTTTGGGGCGCTGCCACAAACCCCGCGAGAGGAGCCAGCAAGGGGCTCTGCCCATTGACCCCGCAAGGGGCGCTGCCCCTTGACCCTGTAAGGGGGCACGGCCCCCTTACCCCTGCATCTTTGTCATGGCGGTATCAAGTTAACTGTGACGAGTGTCCACTCCGCACCTCTTAACCCGTCTTGAGCTAAACTTGTATACGGCCGTTGGTCTCAAGTAAACCACAATTACATAAAATAACACTAAAATTACCAACAGACCATATATATGTACAATAGTTGTCAGTTTGGCATAAGGGTTAGGGTTTAACTTAAAGAATAAAGGCAGGACAGGAAGATTGCCTATTGTGTCAAACAGTGACATAATAATTTTAGAATGTTAGGTAAGCTAGAGTGTGCTTAGACATTATTGGTTTGAACTTATTGCATTGTTTAAACACGTATATTTAGCATATTTGAATGTTTAGTCGAAAAAAAAACTCGGGTTTTTCACTTATGTTGCTGAATGGGCTGTTTGAATACAGAAAAGTCTGGAAAATCAAGCAATTCAATTTGGAAATAAAAAACTCATGAGTGCCTCCCTTGCAGATACATTTGAGTCTGGTGCCTCATAAATTGCATTTTTGATACTCTTCAAGGGTTTTGAGCATACTGCTAGAGAAGGAAAACATCAAATACACATAACAAAATTAAAATTAGAATAAAGTTCAAATGTTTCTCTAACGGAAATTGCGGACTAAATACACAGATTTTAGGAACTCAATTCTTATACCAAAATCAGTCGACATTCACCTTATAATCAACGAATACTCCGTAATTAAGTGCATGAGGTGTGTATCCGGTAACACCCCATTTTTTTTTAGGTGCCACATCAGCGTAACAACAACAAACAAACACCAACACCACTCCCCTAATCATAACACCAAAATAACCACCATCACCTCTTTATTTTCATTAAAACCCCACTAAACAATGTATTTCATTCCATTTTAACAAATCTACCTTTTAATTCATAAAATTTCAAATAACATTACAATACTAAAAAAAAAAACACACTTTAAAATAACTTTACCCCGAAATTAAAAAAAAATAAAAAAATTCGCCCCGGCGACTGATGTTCTTCCATGCCTACTTCAACTTCGCGCCAAATATGGTTCACATACAGGTTTGTTGGAGACTAATATGCGTATCTTTGTCTCTTAATTCTTTCTGATTTACAGACGTTGGGTTTTGAACATCGATCGAATCCACACTGTTGCAGTACCATGCAGGATTTGAATACACATGTTTACAGTCAACAGACATATTTGATCTTCTAAAATCATGTTATGCATTATGTTTACCAGCATACATGATTCTACGTAATGTGTTGACTTCGTATGCACGGGCCGGTTGTTGAATAAGTCCCAACGTCCTTGGAGAACACCGAAAGCATGTTTTAAGTACGTTATGCTTTGGATCAGTTGCAACAGTGAATGTTTGATGAAAATTTTGCACACTTCCGGGTATATTACATCAGCCAAGTAATACCATTATGATACTGAATACGTGTACCACATACGGAACCACAGGGCTAAGTCATCTAATAGGTCGGCAATAACGAAGAAAGAATATATCTAAAACATTAATATCGTTATTTATTAGCACCGCCATCCCAATAAAAAACACATGACCAAATCCACGGATTCTTGCGAATCTACAGCTTCAAGCATTATAGTATGGTATTTTTATCACCCCTACCGTATTGACCTTGCCATGACACTGGACAATTTTTCCATTCCCAATGCATACAATCAATACTTCCAAGCATTCCCGGAAAACCATGAACATTGTTATGCTTTTGTTGTATTTTTACAACGTCTTCAAGTGTTGGCTTTCTTAAATACTTCGGCATATACAATTCTATGATGCACATATTAAAGAAAAATAGAGCATCTCGTGCAGATTGCTCACTCATTTGCAATATTCATCAAACGCTCGTTCGGGTGTGCTGCCGTATGCCATTTGGCGTATGGCAGCTGTGCACTTCATAAGAGCACTAATACTCATTCGACCCGTTACAAAACGAGTCGATGATTTGAAGAAATGAAAGTGTTTGTGGGGAGAGGAATCGGTCGTATACTTGAATTGCCATGACAATTTTTAAAAAAAAGTTTACGGCTCATACTAAATCTTCTTCGAAAATAGTATAACGGATACTTACAGTGATCATCAAAATAATCGGCCCGTAGACGTCTTTCGGCATTCTTACATGGTCACGGAGATCTGGTGTATGGGTCAATCGTGGTTGGGCTTCTTGTTGTATTTAGCCATTCGGTGATACTCGACGCTTTTGTCAAATAGGAATGTGTCGGGTTCCTAATCCGGATCAAAAAACGGTTTGATTTTGATTCATTGTGAAAGAAGTTTTGTAGTGTTTTATGTTGTAAATGTATGTTTTTTTGTGAGGAATAATATAGAAGGTATTGAAGTATTTATAATGTGTTGTGTTCGAGGGGGGTAAATGTATTTTTTTTTTTTTAATATTGCCGTTTAGGCCTGTTTTATAATAAAATTTAATTTTTTTTTATCTAAAACATAGTTGTTAGGGAGTGTTTGGAACTTTTTAACACCAGAAGGGGGAGATAATTAAAGTAGTATATAGCCGTTTAGGGGGGGGGGGGTAAATGAATTTTTTTTTTTAAATCAACCCCAACGTGCGTGGGCCGGGCAACGCCGACCCAACGCCGTTGGGCAACGCCGCCTAGCGGTGTAGTAACGCCGGGCAACGCCGGGCAACGCCGTTGCCGGCGTTACTACACCTAAGGCTCTAAGAGGCTGCATGTTTGACAACAATAAATATGTTGCCCAAACTCGAATTTAACCATATAAGCTAAATAAATATAACTAAGATTGAGCTAGGGAGCTGTTTACAACAAACTAAATTAGTCAATTTAAGTTTTGAACACTAAAACGAATGCAACCCATAAACTTTTAAAAGTTTATAGTAAAATTCAGGAAAAAGTCGATCGATGAATGAATTACCTTTTATTGTTTGTCTACTGATATTCAATCTATCATTTGTAAATTACGAGCGGAATTCAATCATTATTACCTCTAGCTAGATTTGATCGTAAGGTCCAAACCAAATCGACATGGGGCTGAGACGAATAATGTTTTTATTCTTTTTCAAAAGTAAATCTAGGCTGAACAAAGACGGAAACAAATAGCATAAACTGTATAACCTTGCTGGATCTCTTAGTATTATTAAAAGAAGACCATCAAACAACTTCAATAGACAGAAAAAGAAAAACAATTGATTGTAATGCAAAACCCTAGAACTGGTAAAATATCTTAACTGTGAAAATCTCCTAACCAATAAACATAGTAATTAGTAGATCTTATAAAGTATTGTATGACTGATTAATGAAGTTAAAGACTTAGGTTAGAAGAACTAAAACAGGAGAAAATTAATATAGTACAAATTAAGTGAAAACAAAAGGAAACATAAAGAAAGGATGAGAGAGAAGGTATATACTCTCATGAACACTCATGTTGATAACTCATAACAAATTCCTTCTGAAAGTTTTGTACAATTTATATTAAAATCCATGTTAGATAAAAGCTAGAAAAGGTTAACAAAATCACGAATATCAAAATACATCAACAAAAATGGTGATACATTATATAAGAAAGGATAGAAAGAGAGTATAGTAGGTTATATAAAATATCATCTTTTCATAGCTTTCCAATATCAGATCTATAAAACAAAACTAGCAACAAGTTCTATAAACACCAAAGACTTTCACTAAAACAGCAAATCAAATAACTGAATCACATATGTTACTTTTTGCTTTATCAGATCTAATAATAATGTATATTTATTGAAATTTGGTATAGTTTTATGTATTTATATAAACATATAAATGCATATATACTATACCTTGAGCTGCTACAAAACTCATGGAGTTTGCCGCGGTTAGAGAAGATGATCAAAGCGACTTCTGCGTCGCAGAGAACTCAGAGCTCGTAAGCTTTCTTCAAGAGACCGCTTCGACGTTTAGCAAAAGTGACTTGCCTATTGATTTTGTTCTCAATTCTCTTCAATTCTACTCTTCCTCTACCCATTTTGTCACTTCTTATGAGGCTTTACACAAATATAGTCATCAACTTATATTCTTATGGAATGAAACTAGTACTGTGGAGCATTTATTTTGCACTTTGGAATTCTGAAAGTACAAATTGAGTCTGTATATTTAGCTATTGTATTTGTATATAGATTTTTTTTAATTTGTAAAATGTGCGCTTTTATAATTTGAGAAAGTGTTTGAGTTTTGTATATACAAACTTTTTTCTTTGTCGATTTTCACGTGTAGAAGGGTTGAAAACGAATATAATAATATCGGTTGTTTTTAGGTTATTATCTTGAAATCAATTGACAATGATACAAGTGCATCTTTAATAGTGATCATGATCGAGAATTGTTGTAGTATCTAGACCGTTTATTGATTCAAGATTCACGTGACTATCGATAAGGGGTCCATCGTGGTTGAACTACTCTTATGTCGTAAGGGTGGATCAAAACTCAAAAAGGTAAAACTGCATCACTTGTACAATTTTAACAATGTCCGTTTGTCGTTGTGGACCGAAGATGTAGCTATAAGTTATTTATTGGTCTTCTACAAATGATCACATATATAGTCTAATATGTGTCACTACTTTTAACCTAAGACAACTTTTAATAAGCAAAATGCTGATTTTATCCTTGATGGCTTAGCGCTTCTAAAGATACCAATTTACTTGCACTACAAGAAATTGTTGCGGCCTCTGGAGAAACTAAGGCTGATTTTATCCTTGATGGCTTAGGCTGATTTTATCCTTGATGGCTTAGCGCTTCTAAAGATACCAATTTAATAAGCTAAGGCTGATTTCAACAAAGCTTTGGTTGATTTTCCTACTACCCTTTTTCCTTTTCTTAGCAAAATTGCTGCGGCCTCTCGAGAAACTCTTTCTGAGGTGACTCAAGTCTTGTCGGACAAGCATATTCGTTCGGTAATCCTTGCCTCTGCTGTTCCATCCATTGCTAATGAAGATGCAGATCAAGTGCCTTTTGAGCATGCTTCTAATGCCTTAGCCGCTATTATTTAGCTTGATCTTTATGTTTGTTAGATTTAGCCAACTTTTTGAATGTGTAATGTTCTGAACACTTGGCGATGGTTTTGTTACTATCGTCCCTTTTGATGGTGCTTTGTTTGCACCCTTTCAGGCCTTGTGGTTTGCCCGGTTTATATTATCCTGTGTCTTTATCATTTCTCTTTGTGATGTTGTATTTGGCTTACTCATTTGTTTCATTTTTTACATAGTACGTTCATGTTTACCCTTTGTATTTGTTTGTTTCTTAAGACGCGGCAAAGGTATAGACCAATGCGGAGTATTAGCCAACTCTTTGCGTCTTGATCATACATACTTAGACAATTGTTATTAGAATCTATGTAGCTTATGCGGTGTTTCTCCATCCGATGTAGCTATTCATCGGAGAGCTTTCGTAGGAGGGGGAAGACTTTGTGCTTCCTCCCTTCCACTAGCGAACTTATGTGTTTCTTTTGCCCTTGTTAATGCTTATCATTTCCTTCGGAGGTAACGTAGCGAACCGTCCGATGCATTTGTGTTTTCATGGATTCAAAAGTTATTCTTTCATACCACCATAGAGATGTACATTAGATCCGTTGCTTCTGACGTAAAAAATAAAAAACATTTACATGTTTTTCCGGAGGGTCTAGCAACAATTTTCCTCCTTTTCCTTACTTCCTACTACATGTAATATTTCCTCAAGTTACTAGAGTGCCAAGTGCGCGGTATTTCTGCATTGTCCATGGACCGAAGCTTGTAGGCACCTGTGCCATATGTTTCAACAACCTCGTATGGTCCTTCCCATTTTTGTCCGAGCTTGCCTATGTTCTCCACTTTTGATAGTTCATTTTTCCGAAGGACAAATTCTCCTACCTTGATTTGCTTGTGATGGACTCGTTGATTGTAATACTTTTCCACTTGTTGTTTCGTCTTGCTTCTCTAATTGCCGCTATCTCTCTTTGTTCTTCGAGCAAGTTTAAATTCATCGTGAGTGCTTCCTCATTTTCTTCATTAGACCCTGGATTTTTCTTCAGTACGGCTGAGACATGCATGCATATTCGTAACGAGGACTTGTTTGAGCATGCATGTATATTCCGTCATTACGGCCATGTATGCATGTCTCAGTTGCCTTGTTGGATGATGACTTTCGGTGAAAGTTAGAAGCTCCCTACCCTATATCATTCTTCATCCTAACCACTGGTTAAACACGAACAGGGATGTGATCGAATTGTATATGTCTATTTCATCATTACGGCCGTGTATGTACGATGCAACTGCCTTGTTGGTATGGTACTTATGGTGAAAGACTGTTGAATGATCAACCCTAAGACTTCTTAACCCAATTTATCTTTTGACTTGTTTCTCCTTAGCTTTAGCGGTGGAGATGTGTATCCTTGCCAAGCCTATGATATGAAACTAATCACGACCGAGCAATTGAGCGTACCAATTAAATGTTGTACCCTAGATTAGTCGAGTGATCTGAGTGTTTTCATTTCCATATTTCGTGAGAAGCTTGGTTATGTAAAGGTGATTAGGACAAAATGAAGCTTAAACGGAAAATCCTCAACTTCGATTGGGAAACAATTTCATAAACTAAAACTTTTCTAAAGTCTACTTGAGGACAAGTAGGATTCAAGTGGGGGGATATTTGATGACATCAAATAATGTCACTTTATTATATCATTTATCCCGTCTGTTTTGCCAACTTTTATATAATTATTGCATTATTTGGTACTTAATTGCTTTAAAGTTTTTAAATGCAGTAATCCAGGAGTGTTTTGTGAAGACAAGCTAAAAGGCGCATAATTTGGAGCTAAAACGAAGATATTTGAAGATTGCTGATTTCTGACCAATACGCCGTATCCAACGAAAGAGATACGGCGTATCCGCGCCAAGACTTCACAAGAAAAGGCGTTTGACCAGTTCCCAATATGGCATATCCCTTCTGTCTACATATGCCGTATCCATGAAGATAACTATTTGAAGATACAATAAATAAAGTAAATTAGGAAAGATATCACTCATTGATTAAGAACGTAGCGCGTACTCCAAGGAATCCAGCCCAATACACCGTATCGACCTTGCCAGATACCGCGTATTGAGTCTTTTTTCACATACTATAAATAGAAGACTCAAAAATGAGTGTTCAGTGTGCAATATTATAATCTTTATACCATACTCATTGAAGATGAATTCTAAAAAAGAAGATCAGCCATCAAGGTCAAGCATTGATCACGAATCCATAAAAGACATCGTGTAATTTTTACTCTCTTAATCGTTTGATTTTCATTGTTTGATTATGCTTGTATAATTACAATGGTTGTGGCCTAATACCCTCGGGTATTAGCCATCTTAATGAAAGTTCAATGTTTGGTTTGTTTTAAAATCGAGTTCTTAATTTATCGTTGATTGTTTAATTATGTTTATCACCTCATACTTGTTTATGTGTTTGAATATGCGACCTATCATTCAACTGGATCTAGTGATATGGACCAAGTACTCTAGATACCGTAATAGCTCTCCATATCGTGTTTTATATTACTAGACCAATAGGATCATAAATAACGTTCTATCTTTGTCTTTGATTTATGAGCTTAGTTGGACCGGTAGGTGACCCGCTTATGTTTCAACAATCATGCTTTTAATTAACTGATAAAGATTGGAATAGTGGACTATGAGTGTATAAAATACCCTCAAACAATAAGTGGATAAAGTCCCGTTGGGCTAGGGTTTTAACAGGATTACCACTGCTTTGACTCCCTAAGATAGATTATAATTAAACTAAAGGATGCTTTATGCGGATGCGTTAATTGTGACAGGATTAATCGTGTCTAGGTCTTAGGATGATGTCCCGCCTAAGTCTTAAGAATGATATGCCGCTTCGAGATAAGTAAATCATTGCACTAAAACAAACAAACCAACATTGAACTAGATTTAATATGGCTAATATAGTTTTCTATCATTTGGCTTGTACCGCTTTTCTATCTTCTAATTTTCTTCTTTTATGTTTATTGTCTATTGAATTGGTATTTGTCTCTACCAAACCTATGCTAGTCTCTCAGGTTAAAAACCCCCATATCATTAGACAACGTATACAGCATAGGTTTAACCAGTAAATAGACTAATTAGAACTAATTAAAGTACTGATAGAATTTAGGATAAATGTTTCACTCTTAGAGTTCGACACCCTACTTACCGCGAAACTCCATCTTGATCGGGTTCACTGCTCGTTAAAGTGTTGTTTTAGGTTTTTCGGGTAAATATAAATTTAATACTTGATAATCAAATAATTGACCCTGCACAACAGTACATCAGGTTTTTGGCACCGTTGTCATGGAGTGAAGTAATTAAACCTTATTCTTATTACTATTTCAAACCATTAATTAGTTTAGTTTAGTGTAATCTAATTATTTACATTTTGATTGTATTTATTCGCATTGTGTGTTTAAATTTTGGTTGTTTAAATTCCCGCATTTAATTATTTTTAAATAGTATTATGTTCTGACTGATCACATGATACGCCGTATCCACCAGTTGGATACGACGTATCAAACCTTCTACCCAGAACAGGTTATTGAGTTTTACTGTCTAAATAACGTATTTGTTCTTCCAAATAATACATCGTATTCTGTGAACCCAATACGGCGTACTGATATTCAACAGACCTATACGGCATATTCAAACTAATTGAATACGGCGTATCTGTCATCTGACACAGTAGCAGACACAATTTTCTGTTATCGATTTCCTATTTTATGTGTTCCTTTCCCTAAGGGAACATCCTACTGATTATTTATGCTTAATTTTAGGGAACCGTTTGACAAACAATGGCAAAACCTATTTATGAATAAAGCTCAAGAACAAAATCTTGCTGAACCAAGGGACGAAAGCAACATGAAATTCAAATTCAGTAAGGAATTATTAACCGAACTACAAAATAATACTTTTAACGGAAGGTGTGAAGAAGATGTGATCGGGTACATCTGCAAAGTTCTTGAAATACTAGACTTGGTTAAAATAGCCAGTGTAGACCCTTTTTAACTCCGCATGAAAGCCTTCCCTCTCTCACTTTCGAAGAACGCGAAAAAATGGTGGATGAACAAGGGAGATGGGAATAATTCCACCTGGAAAGTGTTAGTGAAGAAAATTTTCAATAAATTATATCCCCAATCATGTGCTAGCAATTATGATAAGATGTACGACGATAATCAAAAAGGTCGTGATCCACTCGAATTCATACCTTGGAGGAACTTGAAGTTCATGGACCACAAAAAAGTGAACGAGACAACTAAACACGCACTATTGTATACCTGGATAGAAATAGGAAAATAGGAAGGACTATTGAATGATGAAGTTTCGAGCGATGAAGAATGGGAGGAGCATGAATACGAGAACCCTCCTAACGACTCATTCCCCAAACCCTATTTAAATATTAACCACCATAATGAAAATAACGGGGACGCTGACAAATCAAGGGGTATGGATCTAAGTGGCGCACCTCAATATGAGAATATAAGTAATGAACAGCCCAACGAAGGAATATGCAGAACAGACAAATTCAAAATGATCAAATACACGATTGGAGGTAATGAATAATTCTTAGCCATATGCACACGCGAATGACACTCTTGGGCATGAACTATTAACGAAGTATCAAGTATTTACCATGACATCTTTCGCAAAAAGGACGAAGGATGGACCGTACATCACACCAAGTGAAATGGATAATGAAAAAGGTCAAACTTAAAGACCAGCTGAAATAAAAGTGCTTCCCGGGAGACAACCCGGTCATTTTAATTGTTTGTTGCATGAGTCTGTCTTCCCAGACATTCTATACAGCGTATCGAACCCGTATAGACGTGTCTGGACGTTATTAGTTTTAAAACTAAATATTTAATTTCTAGTATTTACTTGTTTTTACAGGAACCATACGACGTATCCTAGGGATTGGGATACGGTGTATTGATCCCCGTACAGTTGTGTGTTTAATTATTTTCTTGTATCATTCTAGCGAGATAGAAATTGCACTTGTCTTCTAATCTTTTATGCAGGACCTTGCTGAAACTATGATATGGTATATTCTGAAAAGGACATGTGTTGAACTTATCCAGGCATTCTGAAGCCCTAGTCAACCCACTTTTTGCTCAAGAACTCATCTTGGAGAATTATCACCAGCAAAACATCAGGGAGTTTTCCGTTCTAATTTTATTTTCCCTTATTATTTAATTGTTTTATCTATACAAAAAGGATGTTGTATAATTTAAGTGGGGGGATGGAGAATTAGAACGTACTTGTCTTCTTTTTTACAAAATAACATGCAAAGTGCTTAAAAACGGCCAAATTTAAAAAAAAATCAGCATGACTTTTGTAAAAATCACTAGTTACATTACCTAGTGCACTATAACCCTTGATACATATTGTGAGAATTAAGCCTATTCCGTTTCCAATGTTTACCTAAAAATTCCACAAAATTATGAGTGTGCCGGTGATGTAGTGGACTTTAGAACTTGACCTGGTATATCACTCGAGACCGCAATGATGAGTACTATGGATTTAGATGGAGGAACATGTTCAACTGATAAATTTCTAGGATTAAACCAAATAGCCTACATATTGTAAAAATAACTAACTACACTGGTTAGTTAACCCCCGTGTAACCCTTTGTTTACTCTTATTTTTAGAGTAAGATCCTCTAGAACAACCTGTTGAGCCATTCCTTTTTTTTCTACACCATATTATATGTTTCGTTACACCTTTGCACCTTAGCCTACCGTGTAGATTAAGCTTATTTTAATCAATGCTGCTAGTTGCTTTCGTGTAAAGTTTTGTATTTCCAGTGTCAAAGTGAAATTTTTCTATCTCTGTAATGGTCGCGAAATTGCACAATGCAATGGGAAAAATATGTAGCTCGTAAGTTTCGCTACTTTCGCGATTATGAATCATGTTCGAAGAAGAAGTGTTACAAGGAAAAGATTATCCGAATGAATTATGATAGTGAAGACGGTGAAATAAAACCAAGATTTATGATGTATTGCAAAAAAAAAGATTGAAGAAAAATAGTCGGTTCAAAAGAAGCTTATACCAAAGGAATCACTTGGAAGGATTGATTATTCGTTGATACATTACAAAAATCAACGATGTAAAGTCTTATAAAAAGTGGCCGATATCACCACTTATTATGTATAAGTATGTAAAGAGTGGGATGTAAGGGAAGTTGACCGTTATGGGATTGCCAACTTAGGTTGTCTTTGTCATTTTTATGATTGAGGTGTTTGTCTATATGTTTGAGTCTTTGTCATGGAACGGTCGGGGGAAAGTTACTAGCAAACGTACCTTATTTGTTGGCTTAATCTATTTGTTTCGTAAATTTTGTCTAACACCCATTTTACTTCCCTTTCCTAGCAACAAACCTTAGTGTCTACTCGAACGAGGACTTGTACGAGCATGCATGTCTATTCTGTCGTTACGACCGTGTATGCATGTCTCAGCTGCCTTGTTGGATGACGACTTTTAGTAAAAGTTAGAAGCTCCTTACCCTATATCGTTCTTCATCCTAACCACTGTTAAACACAAACAGGAATGTGATCGGATTGTATATGTCTATTTCATCGTTACGGCCATGTATGTACAATGCAGCTGCCTTGTTAGTGTGGTACTTATGGTGAAAGACTGTTGAATGATCAACCCTAAGCCTTCTTAACCTAATTTATCTTTTGATTTGTTTCTACTTAGCTTTAGCGGTGGAGATGTGTATCCTTGCCAAGCCTATGATAGAAAACTAATCACGACCGAGCAATTGAGCATACCAATTAAATGTTGCACCCTAGATTAGTTGAGTGATCTGAGTGCTTTCATTTCAATATTTCATGAGGAGCTTGGCTATGTACATGTGATTAGGACAAAACGATGCTTAAACGGAAAATCCTCAACTTCGGTTGGGACACATTTTCATAATAAAAAACTTTTCTAAAGTCTACTTGAGGACAAGTAGGATTCAAGTGGGGGGATATTTGATGACATTAAATAACGTCACTTTATTATATCATTTATCCCATATGTTTTGCCTACTTTTATATAACTATTGCATTATTTGGTACTTAATTGCTTTAAAGTTGATAAATGCAGTAATCCAGGAGTGTTTTGTGAAGACATGCTAAAAGGCGCATAATTTGGAGCTAAAATGAAGAAATTTGAAGAACGATAATTTCTGACTACATACACCGTATCCAACAAAAGAGATACGGCGTATCAGCGCCTAAACTTCACAAGAAAACACGTTTGACCAATTCCTAATACGGTGTATCTGACTTCTTCCATACGTCGTATCCACAAAGATAACAATTCAAAGATACAGTAAATCAAGTATACTGGGAATGATATCACTGATTGATTGAGAACGTAGCGCTCACTCCAAGGAATCTAGCCCAATACGCCGTATCGACCTAGCCAGATATGGCGTATCGAGTCTTTTTCAGGCATTATAAATAAAAGACTTAAAATCGAGTTTTTAGTGTACGATATCATATTCTTTATACCATACTCATTGAAGATGAATTTTAGAAGAGAAGATCAGCCACCAAGGTCAAGCATTGATCACAAATCCATAGAAGACATCGTGTAATTTTTACACTCTTAATCGTTCGATTTTCATTGTTTGATTACGCTTGTATAATTACAATGGTTGTGGGCTACTACCCTTGGGTATTAGGCATCTTAATGAAAGTTCAATGTTTGGTTTGTTTTAAAATAGATTTTTTAATTTATCGTTGATTGTTTAATTATGTTTATCACCTCATACTTGTTTATGTGTTTGAATATGCGACCTATCATTCAACTAGATCTAGTGATACGGACCAAGTAATCTAGATACCATTATAGCTCTCCATATCGTGTTTTATATTACTTGACCAATAGGATCACAAATAACGTTCTGTATTTGTCTTTGAATTATGAGCTTAGTTGGACCGGTAGGTGACCCGTTTATGTTTCAGCAATCACGCTCTTAATTAACTGATAAAGAATTAAATAGTGAACTACCTGTATATAAAACACCGTCAAACAATAATTGGGTAAAGTCCCGTTGGGCTAGGGTTTTAACAGGATCACCACTGCTTTGATTCCCTAAGATAGATTATAATTAAACTAAAGGATGCTTTATGCATATGCGTTAATTGTGACATGATTAATCGTGTCTAGGTCTTAGGATGATGTCCCGCCTAAGTCTTAAGAATGATATGCCACTTTGAGATAAGTAAATCATTCCACTAAAACAAACAGACCGACATTGAACTGGATTTAATATGGCTAGTACAGTTTTCTATCATTTGGCTTGTACCGCTTTTCTATCTTCTAATTTTTTTTCTTTTGTGTTTATTGTCTACTAAATTGATAATTGTCACTACTAAACCTGTGCCAGTCTCTCAGGATAAAAAACATACCTATCATTAGACAACGTATATATCATAGGTTTAACTAGTAAATAGACTAATTAGAACTAATTAAAATACTGATGAATTTAGGATTAATGTTTCACTCTTAGTGTTCGACAACCTACTCACCGCAAAACTCCAACTTGACCGGGTACACTGCTCGTTAAAGTGTTGTTTTAGGTTTGTCGGCTAAATATAAATTTAAAACTTGATAATCAAATAATTAACCCTACACGACAGCACATCAAGTGTCATCAAGTTTCCTCGACCAAACGAAAGGGTTATCTTTGACTGTTTTTTCGAGAATTCTCTTTGATCCTTTACCAAGCCTATGGTAATTTATATGCTATGATAGGTAATGAGTGTTGATTTTCCATTTCCCCTTTATGTTATAATTTATTATACACCCGAGTGAAAGAGAGAATCCTAAACACTTATGTGAGGTGCTAGTATATATCTTCCGTTGTGCTTTTAATTACAAGGTCTAGAAGGTTGTGTTGTAAAATACTTTTAAAGAGTAGTTAAATGACCCTAAAATGCTATTGTCTAGGTAGAAAAGCCCATTTGCTTAAGGACAAGCAAATCCAAGTGTAGGGGTATTTGATAGAGGTGTCATTTTTTTTTTTACACATTTACGTGGCGTTTAACCCCCTAATAATGTTTGAATTATGCCCAAAATGGCACTTAATCGTTCTTTTCTGGTATTCAAAATTGGTTGGCATATTGGAGGACATACACGTGACTTGAGCTCATTTGGAGAAGAACAGACAAGGAATAAGATACTACACCAATCATCTCTCAAGGATTTTATACTCAAAGGCTGGTGTCGGTGGTCACAAATACACGTGACGCCGTCACAATTCCCACCATGACAGGGTCACAACATTTCATGACAGCATCAGAGTGCACGACCCAACCCATTATCTAGAATATTCTCTTTGACGACGGCGTTACGATTAAAATGCGACGCCGTTGCAGCGATTTTCCTATATTTACAAACCCAAAATTAAGGTTTAAGTGTGTAAACTTGTGTAGTATAAGAAAGGGTTAGAACCTAGTTCGTTTAAGCTAGCTGTTTAGGATGATTTTAGGACTCAAAAAACCTATTTTACTTCCTTCATTGCATGTTTTAATTTAATCAATAAGGGGGGGGGGGGGAGGGAGGGGGGGTTGGGGGGGGGGGGGTGTGGGTGGGGGGGGGGGGGACTATTTAATATTCAATATGTCTTGTTGGGTGATTACTTATTTGTTTTTGCTTTATCTTTAACTGCTTGGCTTAAAATTTCTAATTGTTCTTATTTTTGCATTGTATGAAACCTAGGATGTAGATCTTAGTGGTGTCGCTTCTTGTGATGAATATGCATGTTATGTCTTAGAAAACCAGATTTTTTTTGTATCGCTGTTGATATATCTAGGAAAAACATAATTGTGTCTGGAGAAAGGAATACCATCGGGTAACTAGTTTCTTCATACTTCCTTGCCCCTTTATATGGTTGATCCATCTCTTAATCTATTTCCATTTCATTTAACTTATACTCTTGGGAGGCCGGGTAATGTCTTTCATACTAACCTGTCCTTTGTGTTTTGCCTCGATTAGTATTAAATAGATGACGGGTTCGTGTAATTCGTTCATGACTTAAGAAATAATTACATAGATCATCACAAGTGTGACAAAACAACAACACTAGGAGAAGCAATCTAGAGAGTAATACATAATTAAATAAACAAAATCTTTTATTATATTGTTATCACCAGTAGCGTAATTTATTATTTAGTTTAATAGCTAAAACCAACCAACCTCTCAAATATATGATTTTGCCTGCTTTCCTATAAACATAAAAACACAAAAATAATCTCTCTCATACCCTTAGAATTTGTTAAACCTTGATCAATGCCTCCCAACCTATTACCCTAGAGAACGACAACAACCCCCGAGTCTTGCCTATACTCCTACTACAACGGTTAGGTACTCTGCCTAGGGAGTTGTAAAACTTCATGTAGAAGTCCTATGACGACTGCATCAATTGTAAAGTTATTTCTCGTGAGTAATATGTCATCGACATATAAGATTAGGAATGCAACATTACTCCCACTAGCTTTGAGATATACACATGGCTTATCAGGATTTTGAGTAAATACCCAATCTTTTTATTTTATATCAACACCTTTTATTACCAACTCCTAGTACTTGTTCAATTCATAAAATGGAACGTTGAAGTTTACAAACTTTGTTAGGATGTTTTGGATCAACAAACCCCTCAGGTTGCACCATATATACGTCCTCACTTAGGTGACTATTTAGAAAGGCGGTTTTGACATCCATCTGCCAAATCTCATAGTCATAGAACGTGGCTTATGGCAAAAATTAATCATTATACTCTAATGTCTGCAGCGCAGAGAAGGTTTCCCCATTAATCTACAACGTAGGTTTGGGTTAATTTCCATTCCATGTCAGTCTTTTCTTGAAAAGCCATTTACTCCCAAAAGTTCAACCATTAGGAGGAAGCTCAACTAAAATACAAACTTGATTATCTTTCAGGGATTGCATTTCCGAATTCATAGCTTCAAGCCATTTGTCATATTCAGGATCTGATAATGCAGCTTTATAATTAGGAGGTTCATTAAGATCCCCTAATTCATGTTCCTCAACATCAACATAGAAGCCATATCTATCTGGTGCTTGAGGTATCCTTACGGAACTATACGGAATAGGGAACTTTAGCATTTTGGGGCTCGACCTCGATGGGTGTGACCTCATTATGTTCTTCGCTAGTATTTTCAGAATGTTGTATATCTTCTTCTTGAATTAATTCAAGTTCTTCGTCACTCCCACTTATTTTGAGAAGTCCATGACTCCCACTCACTTCTTATACTATGAGGCTATTCTTAAAGAATTCAGCATTTCGAGCAATGATGCGTAAATTGTGTTAATTAAATCCCAAGTTTTAAATTTATAAAACTCGCCTACCGATACACGCACTAACCGGCAGAGAACCCGGTCGTTTATAGTGCAGTAGATTGGTAAATCCGAGGTCATCCCAAGAGCTAAGGTTTACTAGTTTTAATCTGATTATGTCACGTTTGAAAATGGTTTTAAAGTTGATATTAATAACTACAGGAAAGTAAATGCAATAAAGTAAAGTGATAGAAGTATTTAGGGAGAAAAGCGTGCTAGCCTAACCATTTTGTTACTAATGCTATAATTACATTTTCCTGTGCAATGTTTAATTATAAGTTCCATTAATGGTTCTAATATCGACAGACCCGAATTGGCATTTGAGGTATGTCCTATACTTACTCTGCGATCCTACATTCCCCTACGATCACACGGGCAGGGCATCCATGTCACACCCCGTATAGGCGGAAACACGAGGTCGTAACATCATGGATATCATCACAACACAATGGTGTTCTTCTATAGGAGAGTTCTAAATGATAGGAAATAATCAAACGGAACTATATGTGTAATGACAATACCCAACACAGGATAATGGCTGGCATTACTAAAGTTAATGTCGTAACCGAAACAAAATGATCCAATTACTAACAATCTCCAACAAAACAAGTATCAAGACAATACAATTGTCATAAATGAAAAGACTAGAAAAGAAACCT
Source organism: Tanacetum coccineum (assembly GCA_026074375.1). Classification (NCBI taxonomy): domain Eukaryota; kingdom Viridiplantae; phylum Streptophyta; class Magnoliopsida; order Asterales; family Asteraceae; genus Tanacetum; species Tanacetum coccineum. Next base: position 132,429 of record BQNB010000597.1, on the reverse strand, counting down.
CCTCAAGCAATGCCTAGGGGTCTCTCTTGCCACTCTTTCCTACAATCCTTTTATCATCATGATACTCACCTGAAAATGATGCTTAAAAACGTCAACATAAAGTTGGTGAGAGGGGGGGGGGGGGTAATAGGTTTAAGACACGATATAAAATCCAAACTGCACATTATGTGATATAATGAAGAAACATTGCAGGACTATACATATGAACTATCATACAGGATTAGCATGCCATAACCAGCTCCATTATATACAACAATACAATCCACTTACATGATTTCCCATTAAGATTTAAGACGTTAATCGTACACAAGGTCCCGTTGGGTTACCCCCTTAGCCCCGGCCGTGGATACTCTCAAAGTAACCATCCTGCCTCTGAGGCCACGGTACCTTCAATAAACAGGCCATTGGATACCGCAGGTGATCCCCCTGATTAGTTTACAAATCTCGAATATCACTTCACAAAACAGTAGCACACAACATACAATTGTCCATGTATAGTCCTTTGCATCTCTTTGACGACTACACATTATTTCAATAATCAAAACATTTCCAAACACTTTGCTCTTTTTTTACCCCTCAATAATCATAAGAATAGAGGGGCTATGAAACCACCTGTAACAAACAAGATGCTTCCAATCAATATCCAACACAAGCTTACACAAAACAACCCAAAATGGTTACACGACGACCAAGCTAAAAGCTCCATGTCCCATGTAAATACACTATATGATGGAGTATCTAGGGTTTATTTAACATCATGGGTCACCCACGTACACCATGCCAAACTAACCACTTCATTAACTACTTTTCCACTAGTTAATTTATAATTAACTCAGAATTGCAAAATTTTATCATGACTTTACGTACCCCAAACCCTCACTTAATGACCCTCATAAATCATACCAAAAATCACCCATGTTCATTTATGAGTATATTAACTACCTTTGGATTTCCAAAAGCCATTTACATGCACAAGTACTCCTAAGAAAATCAAACTTCAAAACAGTCCTAATTTGGATCTGATTGCACACTAAAACGTTTGGACCTATTAACCATACTTAGACAAATAATTAGAAGCTCTCCTTCTGGGGTTTCTTTATATACATATGGAAATTAACTACTGTAAAAGGGCTAAGCTTGATTAGAATTTTAAGTATAGGTTTTACCCTCCTAAACATGACCTAAATCTGACCCGTATTTACTGTTTTGACAACTTTTCTTGTAACTAATGTTTAACCAACTTCCCAAACTTCAAATCAATCGAGGCCAGACTTTCTGAAAAGTAGACTCTTTGAACTACAATTTAGGCACTGGAATCATATCAAAACACGTTTTTATCATCTAGATATCATCAGTTGAACACAGCCCTAAATTCTGCTCAACCCTAAATCAAGTTTTAACGCAAATCTAACCTAACCAATTGCATGAACATGACCCTAATCAAGCCCTAATCATTCTATCATCATTAAATGTCATTAATATTATGAATTTTATGAAAACCCTAGATCCATCATAAATTATGTTACATGAATATATAAATTAGATAGGATTAACATGCTTACCTTGAATGCTAGAACCTAAACAATGATTCTTGAGGTTTTCCTTGGATCAACAATGAAAATTGACTTCCTTAGGGTTTTGGGGCTGCATATGAACGACCAAAAGAGGGGAAAGGGAAGGGGATAATAGGCTAGGTTCATTGGTATTTATCTCTAGTGGGTCCTTATCCTTCTTTAAGCCCAATTTGATAAAAATTATAACTCCTAAACACAATTCCTAACCAAAACCGATCGCCCCCTTATTTAAATACATATTTTTATATATACATATATTTTTTAAATTATTAATTAACTAATTTCCTTCATTACCTTAAGTTTTTATAAAAACCTAGGCTAATTTGAATCCCCACCCAAACCTTTTTACTTAAAGCTACTTACTAAACTTTCTAAAATATAACTTTGATTTCACTACCACTTTCTATTTTTAGAAAGTTTGCTACAAACTTCTTATTTCACGCACTTAACTCATTTCCAAATGGACTATTCCCCTAAATGCTTAAACTTAATCATCAACTATTAACGTGCATTGAATGACAATACGCATTCCTTTCATTATCACTAATACGTAAACAAATGTGTAATATCATTACCAAACACAAACACACTCAAAATGAGATGTCCATACACCTCAAAATGATATTAAGCACATACTTAAACCACTTAGCACACATATATAACACATAGCACACAAGAATTCACACAAAATGGACTCTTAGCCATTTCTAAAGGTATAAACTAACCCGCTCAAATCACGGTTGTCACATAGTCATCACCTTCTTATGAAATCTCGTACCGAGATTTATCTAGCGATTCATCAGCCTCGATCACTAAACACTGAGGATACTTAGACTTCATATAATCTTCGCCCTCCCAAGTGAACTCGGGACCATGCTTTGAATTCTAACGAACCTTCACAAGTGATATCTTACTAAATTCCTAATCTCACGGTCCATAATCTCTACGGGTTCCTCAACAAAATGTAAAGTCTTGTCGATTTTGATTTCATTCAAAGGCACATGCAATTTAGCATCCCCCAAAACACTTCTTCAAATTTGACACATGAAACGTGTCATGTACACTACTCAATTCCTCAGACAATCTTAACCGATATGCTACAGGATCGATCCTTTAAGAATCCTCAAATGGCTCATAAGTACCTCGGAGAGATTAACTTTTCATTCTTTCCCAAAACGCACTATGTTCCCTTCCAGGGCACCTTAACAATACTCAATCTCCCACCTCTAAACTCTAACGATTACGCCTATATTCAAACATACTATTTTGACGATCTCTCAAGCTTTGGGATTTTCCTTTACCAGCACTACCTTATCAGTCATTTCTTGTTCCAACTCAAGTCCAGTCAAACTACTATCTCCAATCTCTGCTCATAGAACAGGCGACCTACATTTCCTTCCATACTAAGCTTCAAACGGAGTACACCGAATGCTCAAATGATAACTACCACCAAAATCGATAACACATGCCCTTATTATATCTTCCAAAGTCTGAATCATACGTTTACTTGGTCATCCACCTGAGGATGCATAGTGCAGTACTCAAATCCAAGCGCGTCTCTACTCCTTTCTGCAGCTGTCTCGCCAAAACCACGAGGGTAAATCAACCATCTCAATCTGGGTTGATCGTCACTAGAATTCCATTCCTTACTATTATATCATCAATATAAATCCTTGCCAACTTCACACCTTGAAATCTTCTTGTATAGCTAGAAAATGAGCTAACTTGGTTAGTCTATCGATCATCACCCAAATCACATCATACTCACTACTTTGACCTTGGCAATGTAGTGATAAAATCCATGGTAATTATATCCCATTTTACTCATTATCTCTAGATCGATTTGCCAGCAAACCAATAGTCTTTGGCATTGCAGCCTTCACCTCTTAAACAAGTCCAAAATTTGCTAACATAGATAGCTATATCCTTCTCTATTCATGGCCACCAATACATGTCTCCAAGATTATAGTACTTCTTATCCGCTCACGATTGATAACCAAGTACCTTGGACGCATGGGCCTCATCCATTTCACTTCTTCTAATGGAAACCTAATACGATCCATAAATTAAAAATACAACTCTCGTCTCTTTTCTTTCCATCTGTTGATCTATTCCCATGTAGTTTTCTGGCAGAGTACGTTCTCTTGCTTGAACGCCTCACTTTGGGCTGCCAGTATTATTTCTCTTACTCGTCTTGATTTCACTCTCTCCTTTCTACTCAACGCATTACCCACTACATTCGCTTTATCTCACACAAATCATTCTTTAAAGTCTGAAAAGCCTCTTCTTGTTCTACGCTCCACTCATACTTCTGATTCCTCTCAGTTAGGGGTAACTAGGGAGTTCAACATCTTAAACTATTTTGCGAAATGAACGTCGTGTAACCATGCCAATCTAAGGAATAATCATCCAATTCCACTTACCTCACTCTCACTCATCTCACATGACTATGTTATGGTTTGACCACACGAGTGACCAAGAAAATGCACTTCTTCCAACACAAGTTCAATCTTAGAACACTTAGCATACAAAATCTTCTCCTTTTCAGTTGACTCCAACATAGATTTAATGAACTTCAATGTTCCTCCTTCTGACTTTGAGGTAAGGCCAGACGTCATAAATGATTTAAATTTTTTTTAAATGATGTCAAACTTACCTAAGTACGGTTTGCAAACCTGGTTCATTAAGTCCATGAAAACCGCTGGTGCATTGGTTAACCCAAAAGGCATAACCGTAGACTCAGAATGTCCGTATCTCGTTCGAAATGAGGTCTATGGAATGGCATCCTCATGCACTCGTAGCTGATGATAACCTGATCGAAAATCTATCTTTAAGAAAGGACATGCTCCTCGTAACTGATCAAACAAGTCATCAATCCTAGGGAGTGGATAACGGTTTTTTAACAGTTAATTTGTTCAACCCCCTATAATCAATACTCATGCGAAAAGAACCATCCTTCTTCTTAACAAATAACACCGGTGCTCCCCACGAAAAATGACTAGATCATATGAAACCCTTGTCTTCCAACTCTTGAAGTTGTCCAGACAATTCTTGCATTTCCGAGGGTGCTAGACGATATGGAGACTTCGCGACTGGCGTCGCTCCATGAACTAAGTCTATACGGAACTCAACTTGTCGCTGCGATGGTCATCAACAAATCTTTCGGAAACACACTAATAAAATCGCGCACCATGGGTATATCACCTATCCTAGGTTTATCTACCTTAGCGTTCATTAGGGTTTTGGCGGGGCTCCCAAAGTACGTTCCCTTTGATACTCTGATAAAAGTTATATCATCACCTTCCAACGATATCCTAAACAACCTTCTCATGGACATATATCACAAACTTCCTTTTTGGAACAATCCAATCATATACCCACATTTCACATCAAAGTTGCTTCGACTACTACGGTATCACACGAACTTCAAGGGTTACGAACAATCGAATAGGATAACAAACGATTATCGAGTCAAAGGCTAGAATGCATATAGGAGATTCCACATATGCAAATAGACGTGGATCAAATGACATAAGAATCCTTTGAAAGAAAAAGGATACGTATATGTACCGAGTGAACACGCAAACGAAAGAAAATCAACAGACGTACCACGACAAAAGAACACATAAAAAAATATCAATACGAAGGACGAAAATTCTCATACCAATTATCGACTTTACTCGAAAGACCAAATTAAATAATGTTTTTATAAAAATCAATTTAAAATAAAGAAAGTCACTTTAAGTATAAAAATTATTTTGAATAATAAATAAAATTGTCTTAAATGTAATCTTTATAAAATTCATTCTGATTGTCATAAAAATCTAGAGATGGTTATCTAATGGTATATCATACATTTACCATATGAATCACTTTAAACCTGCTTTTTATAATAAAATAAAATTTATTTAACCACTCAACAATTTTCATATCCTATTTGCATAGGTCATTTAAAACAAAATTATTTACAAAGATCATTTTAACACGTTTTTTTCCAGAACCACTAACACAATACTTAAATGGGGATTTTTATAATTAGACATCAATTATAAAATATGTTACTTCCAAACAAGGACACCATAATACTCAATCCAGAGATCGTAAACACCGTACAGACTCTATCATAATTCTATGTTTGAAACGAAAGTAAACACCAGGATCCATATACTCAAATAATTTCAAAGGAACTCGTAAAAGAAAATCATGCAAGACGTTACGTACCCAAAAGAAACCGTAAGGTCTTATCCAAAATAACGATCAACAGAGCAAACCTAAAAGCATCGATACTAACATGTCGCCAACGGGTTACAAAAACCCAAGGATATTACAAATAATGGGGAAAAATAGTAAGATCCACATATATGTTAGGAACAATAGTGCTTTAAAAACGTTCGATACTGACGAGTAATCAATAGCAACCGAAACTACTACAAACACGCCTATACCCGAAAGAGCAAACTAAACCAACCAATTACATCTGAGACGTTCGAATAGGAAAAATCGGGGGTATCTTCTTTACTAACAAGGCGATTGATAGGGTGCTAAGCTTAGGACTTAGGAAAACCGAACAAAACACCTTTCCGAGCACGATCAACCATAATTAATTAATAATTAATATTGGTATCCGCAAAATACTAGATAGAAGAGAAACTTACTATCTATACAACTCAATTTAAAATATCCTCCAATTAGGGTAAGAGAATAATTCTCTACCCATACTACCATCTCTTATCATGAATACTCATAAAAACATATTACACTAGCACCTTACAAACCAAACACAATTAATGGCAATCATGGGTCACAACGTCTACGTATGTGATGCTTTATATTATGTTGGTCCACCATAATTATAAGTGCCTCCTTCACACGTGTACTTATTCAAAGACTAACCCATTTCATCATAAATTTTATATAAGGCACCCATACCACATTTTAACATCTTAAACCACTCCAACTTACTAATAAAAAGGATTCTCAATCAATAACTATATTATCTTATATCAAAAAAAATCGAAACGAACATAAAGAACGAAAGTCTGCTATAATTCCCATTATATGAAATATACGGAAAAGAACTAATCAATTACAACATGACTGAGGTAAAGGATGGGATAAACTTTGACTGGGGCCTCGCTTGGGTTGACTTTGCCCTCACAAGAATCTCCGACTCCGCAGGTCAGCCATACAATTGCGTATCAACAAACGATATCAACTATTCCTATCTCCTTAGGTTTCACAAGAGGTCTCTCTTATGGTATCCTTATAACGTAAGTCCATGTTGGGAAGCGGTTTCCCCAAGTGGATTCTTATGGGGTGGGGGAAAAACATAGCTAAAATACTATGGAAGGACCTTACATTATATCAGATAATGGTAGGCAAAATAACTAAAATGAAATTTAGCAAAATACAGAGATATATAAGCTATGCAAAGATAGCGGGGAAGCATTGAAGTTATGAATTAAACTCTTAAGCCCTAATATGCATCTACACGAAAGACCCCTAGGTTACTGAGTATCAGGCATTTAACACAACGACTTCTCTATAACCTGGCTCTGATACCAATCTGTCACACCCCGCCTAGGCAAAAACACGAGGTGTCATAACATAATGGATATCATCACAACATAATGGTGTCTAGTATAGAGAAATCTAAATGAAGGAAGTAATCAAATGGACACTATGTGTCATGCATTACCCCAACACATGATAAAGGAGTCTTGCTTTTACTAAAGTATTGTCGTACACGAAACATAAAATAATTCCAATACTAACAATATATAAAAACATAGTATCAAGCAAAAATAATGTCTTACATGAAATAAGACTAGATAAGGCAACTCCACAAGAAATGCATAGGGTCTCTTTAGCCACTCTTCCTAACATCTTTCTTATAATCATGATACTCACCTAAATTGTGCGTAAAACCGTCAATATTAAGTTGGTGAGTGTCATAGGTTTAATAAGATATAAAATCCAAACTGCTCATTACTGTGATAATAAGAAATACATTGCAGGACAATAATATGAAATATCATACAGGCATAGCAAGCACAACCAATCCAATAATCCCAATTAAACGATTTCCCAATAAATATTTATTAGACGTTTATTCGTACCTCAAGGTCCCCGTGGTTACCCCTTAGCACTGCCGTGGATACTCTCAAAGTTAAACCCATCCTGCCTGCTTGGCCCATTCGTACCTTCCACATAAAACAGACCATGGATTCCTCGCAGGTGATCCTCCTGACCTATTGTTCTCCAATTTATCAATATCCATCACAAAACATGTAGCACACAACACAAAATAGTCATGTATAGTCCATGCATCTTTGACAACACATTATCACAGTAATCAAAACATTTCCAAATACTTTGCATCATTTTCACCCCAATAAATCATAAGAAAAGAGGGGCTATGAAACTCACCTGAAGCACAAACAGCTTCCAAATAATATCCACACAAGCTACATAATACAAACACAAATGTGTTACACGCGACCAAGCTAAAAGCCCATGTGTTAGGAATATTTGTATTTATTCGTTCCTACTGGTAGGTATGTAGTTCCTACTGGTAGAGTAATTGCTACTGATAGTGTAATAGTTGCTACTAGCGGGTATGTAGTTCCTGCTGCTTATGATATTAGTCCTGGTAGAGTAAAGTAATTACTCCAGGATAAGTTTAGTTCGTTTAAACTATGGATAGGCATGAGAAGTAGTAGATAGACTTATGGAATCATAATTCTAGGAGAATTAGTTTAGGGTTTCATATCTATAAATGAAACCACACGGTTTAGGTTGGGACACACGATTGAACAATCAAGAAATAGTTTTATGATTAGTAGAAAAGATCCATAGAGGATCAAAGTATTGTTTTAGTAATTCTTCTTTAGCACTATTGTTTATTTTCCGCTTTAGTGAACTCTAGATTGTTTTGTTAGAGTCTATCACCAGAGTTACTTTTGATTACATTAGTGCTCTATTATCATCACAGGCTTTATAAGATCTATCTAGGGCTGAGATCTAAAGTGGTATCAGAGCTGGATGAGAGTCTCTGTTGATGAATATTACTGTTATTGCTTCTAAAAGCATTTCATTGACTTCACCGTATTAACACCATCCGTTTAAAACTGGCATCACCATCCGATTCTCTCATTCTCCTTCCCACACCAACAACATCCGAAACCAGTATTTTTATGGAACAAATGAACCTGTTTTCAGGCACAAACTTTTTTTCCTCTTTGCAAAACTCATAAAATCCTCAAGCTCAATACCTGCATATAATTCAACAGTGTTTCAGCAGTATAAAAGTAATGCAAATTCCCTTATTTAAAAAAAAAGTAGAGTATGATAATCTGGGCAAAGAAGATGAATATTGGATCTTATGAACACTGAACACAATATATGGAACATGTTCATTCATGGAAACCGCATGGAAAAGAACAGGTTAGAGATCCAAGAGGGCATCATACTGATTCGCCCTCCTGTCACTATGGAAGAACTGATTGTTTGTACAAGAGAGATAAAAGCTAGAAATATTTACACTTCTGGTCTCTACAAGAGGATATATGGCTGACTTTCATCATCTTGATGATGCTAAGGATATTGGTTGGCAGTAGTAAAGCCGATTTGGAGGGAATGAAATGTCAAGAGATGAGGAAGTCAATGCTTAAGCAGGGATTTGCTGACTTTATTGTTTTCTGAATCTGAAGGTTTGTCAATAGGGATTTGATAGGTTTCAGAAAGTGCTGAATCTACGGAAATCATAATGAAAGCTTAGGCCAAATTATTGAGACTGCAAACATGATGTTCTTAGAGCTTTACCACCCATTCTTGGTACAGGTTGCAATCACCCTTAACACAATGGGTGGTCTTGATTTCTTAAAGCTTTGATGATTTATATACAGCTTTGGATCACTTGCAGATTGATTTTTATTGTGAAAGGTGGTTCTAGCTATGGATTAAAGAGTTCCTGCTGCTCATAACACTCCGCTGTTCATTAGTGCTGCTAGCACTAATTCCAAGTGGTCAACTGCTGACTCCAAAGGTCAACCTTCTACTGTTAATTATACCACTACTTCTTCCTCTGTTGATGTCTCAGGGAATGTTCTTGAAAATGTTCTTCACTCTTTTGTTGCTGAAAGTGATCCACAACAACAGATCACTTATGAAGACTTTGACCAAATTGGCAAGTTGGGATTTGGGGAAGAAACTTGATATCAAATGGCTAGATGGCAATGGCTTTTATCGAATCAATCGATTTGAAAGAAGGCTGGTAGAAAATTCAAGTTTAATACAAAGATGCTCCAGGTTTTGATAAAGAAGGTCAGGTGCTATCCAATGTTTCAGAGTTGGGACATTTTGCAAGAGAATTTACAGGGAAAGAAGGTGGATCAAAGACAAGGGTATTCTCAATTTTAAGATCAAAGAACTGGATTAAATCAGAAGAGTACCAAGGCTTTGGTTCTGTCAGTTGATTCATGCTAAATGGTCAAACCATGAAGTGACAGATATGAGAAAGGTGCTTCTGATGTCTATGGGGAGCGATTGCTGGATTCTATGGGGTCTGATTGATGGTATTCCTGCTGTTGATGCTGGCAGATGGAGTTAGTGTGATGATGGTTTGTTTGTTGCTTCTGGTAAATGGTTTTGCTGGTATATCTGTTGCTTGCTGGTGGGTTGGTTGATGATAGTGTTTCTATTGCTACTTAGTGATGCTATGATGCTTGAAAACGGAATTAGCACTCATGGGGTTACCCTCAGGTACAATTTGTCATTTTGACTGTATTACATATTTATACAGAACTTTTATAAATATGGAGTTTGATAATCTTGAAGGCAATATACAAGAGTGTTTTTTCTCCAATTACTAGCATACAAAGTTTACTTCAAAATTAGAAACAACAGAAGTCTTGGTACCAAAATCATCAGTTAGCATTAGAAGAGGGAAATTAGAATATTGACTGCAGACCTTGGCAAACCCACATACATGCTAAAATATTAATGAAAAATTGAATGACAGGCTAACTTGATTATATAGAATACCAAGGTCTAAACTTGAGGTGTCTAATGCAAGATTGACAAATGAGGAATTCTTTCCAATATATAGTCTAACTGAGCAATAGTTCCATGTCTCTAGATCCAGATCTTGGGTTTAGGATATGGAGCACCCTTTGGAGAAGATGAGGTGTTTGATCCTTGCACCCTAGTATCTTAGATCATCTCTTAAGGACTGCTATAGAGAAACCTCTCTAGGACTGGTTGTTGTCAAACCTGTTGGAATTGCTTTGCTGTTCCTCCCCCTATAACAGGAACATTTATGCCTCCTTCCAACAAACCTGACATTGATGATACATAGTTTACCTATGGTTCAAAGTCCTATACTAATTCTGAATCTAACTCTGTATCTAATGACTTTGTCTCTTGTGAAACTAGTGACAAGTCCTCAGACTCAGAAACAACTGGCTTTGCATCCTGTGCATCAAGTGTACACCTCCTCAAGCACCATGCCCAATGCCTCTAGTTCAGTCTGATTTGCAGACCTTTACACAGATTGATGACCAAGGACCATGCAATGTCACTCAAAGTCCTAGTTTTTCTTTTAAGGAGAATGTAAAAACTCCTAGAAATTTTTGTAATAGGAATGGGTCAAACAAATTTAGTATGTGTAACAACAAGTCTTTTGGTTCTAAGAAATGTTTTGTTTGTGGTAGTAAATTTACCTTTGATTCGTGGACTTTTGTGATTTTTATGGAGAATTCAGTTGAGATTGTTAATGCACCTTTGTGTGGAAAAATTTAGAAAACATTCCCTCATTTGTTCCTTAAAGACCTAGCCTATGTTCCTGCTTGGTAGTAGGACGTCAACATCTGTTCATGATGGTAGGTCCTTTCCTGATGGTAGGGCCATTTCCTATCTGGTTGGCATATTCTGCTGATAGAATCCTTATGGACCAAACCAAAAAAGCACATTATTTTCAACAATTGTAGTAGGCCTGGCTCAGACAATCAAATGGAATGGATGGGGGAAGATGGAACTGTGTTAAGGACCTCAGCAGGTTGTTCTAGGAAAAGTAAATAGGCCATATATGCATGGGGATCTAAGATACATGGTGGATCTCACCCTTTATAGGGTTTTCCTCATATTGATCCACAAGGCAGGCTCAAGTCAGTTTTGACTTGGGTCTCTCATGTATACTAATGTTGTATTTTTTTTGTACATTGTAGGACAATCCCCATACAAATTAGATATAAGTATGTTGATAGTGGTTGTTCCAGATGCATGATAGGTTTATAAGTGAGATATTGGCTTATTTTGTGAAGAATTAAGGTAGGGACTATCAGGCTTTTGGAGTGGAGATGGTAAAATTCACTAGTAAAGGCCTCAATCAGGTCTTTCCAACTTCAACTTTGAGAATGTTTATTATGTGGAAGAACTTCAGAACTTCAATTTGTTCTCTATGTCACAAATCTGTGATACCAAGAACAAAGTTCTGTTTACTGACTCAGAGTGCCTTGTCCTCTCCAAGGAGTTCAAACTACCTGATTCCAGTCAAAGTTGTTGTCGTGTCCGAGGAGACAAACATCTCTATTGCTTCAATTTGGCTAACCATCCATCAGGAAAGGGAGTCAGTGTTTTGGTTGGCAATAGGCATCCTTATTTGAGTCCTCCAATGGCATTGATGGAGGGGTCATGTGAACTTCAAAAACATGAACAAGCTGGCAAACGGATTGGTCAATGGGCTTCCTTCAAAACTCTTCACAAATGAACACAACTGTGTTGCATGCAACAAGGGAAAGCAACACAAGGCCTCTTACAAGGCCATCACTGCAGTCAGCTCCATTTTTGAGCCTCTCCAGTTACTTCATATGGACCTTTTTGGTCCTACTTCTATCAGGAGCATTGATCACAAGAGCTATTCTTTGGTGGTTACAGATGACTTTAGCAGGTTTAGCTGGGTTTTCTTTTTGGGGACTAAGGATGAGACTTTTTATATTCTTAGAGATTTCATTACTTTTGTTGAAAACCAGTTGACTAAAAAGGTTAAGGCTATCAGGTGTGACAATGGGACAGAGTTTAAAAACTCTACTTTACTTGTTCTTATGTGGGTCTAAGGGGATTTAACAGGGATTATAGTGTAGCCTAGAACCCATCAACAAAAAATGGGTTGCTTGAAAGGATAAGAATAGAGGCTGAAGAATATGTTGCTGACTCTAAGTACCTACCATGTTTTGGACAGAAGCAGTTAGTACTGCTTGTTATGTTCTAAACAGGGTGTTAGTAACTAAGCCCCATAATAAAACTCCCTATGAACTTTTATCTGGGAAAGTTCCAAACGTTAGTCATTTTAAACCTTTTGGCTGTCATGTGACCATACTTAACACTAGTGATCATTTGGGAAAATTTGAGGGTAAAGCTGATGAAGGTTTTCTTGTTGGGTACTCTGCTCATAGTAAAGCTATAGGTTATAATTTTTAAACAAAAGGATAGAGAAACATGAATCTGAGATATATGGAAAGATAAGCCAAATTTATTCGGGTTTGTGTCATGAATGGTACTCTTATCTTGGACTATTTGACTGATTCTTTAGGTTATACTCGTTTCAAGTCTAATCAACCTGCAGGTACTCAAGATACTAACAATCATGCAGGTACACAAGATGACTCAGATTCAAAGAGTGATGAGCAATTGATTGTTGTTCCTTCTTTTCCTTCTAACCGTTTTTCAGGTCCCGAGGTTAATCCTGCTTCTGACACTGTGGAGAGCACTTCAAACTATGCAGAGGAACTTGCTATGCTTCAAAGACAATGTGCATATGAAGACATTCGTGCAGCAAGGGAACACTTGGAAAATAGCTGGATACGGTTCCTGGTGTTAGTGCTTTATTCCTGCTACTAGCATTCCTTGCTGGTTAGTATTAATCCGGCTGCTGGTTGTTCTGTTGTTCTTATACCACCAATCTTCTTCTATGGTTGAACCTGTTCATGCTGATGATACACCACTTCCTCCTGGTCACTCATCGGGCTCAAGTGAAAATTCTACTAGATTTCCCTCTCTTTCTGACCTTACCAATCACATATCATCATCTTTAGAGATGGAGGGCATTCACCATCATCCTACTACTGGCATTTTCTCTGAATCTTTATATGATGCTGACTTTGGTGGTTCAATCACAAATTTAGCACCTCACATAGATGTTGATCCAGCTCCCACAAGAAGAGTGCATCCTATTTCACAGATTATTGGGGATATTTCTTCACCAGTTCTCACCAGGGGATCTTTGAAGAAATCTAAGTTTGGAGAGAGTGCTCTTGCTGGCTATGTTCATGATATCAACAATAGGCCAACCCCTTAACTCCTCAACAAAACCCTATAACAATCACACAGACTATTTACATTGTCTGTTTGCTTGTTTTCTCTCCCAACTTGAACCTAGCAGTGTTGCTCAAGCACTTAATGATCCTGATTGGGTAGAAGCTATGCAGGAGGAAATGCAACAGTTTGTTCATCAGGAGGTGTGGAAGCTTGTGCCATTACCAGAAGGAAAAACTGCTATTGGGACTAAATGGATTCTTAAGAATAAAAGAGATGCCAAAGGTATCGTAGTTCGAAATAAATCAAGGTTGGTAGCTCAAGGTCATAGGCAAGAGGAGGGCATTGACTATGATGAGGCATTTGCTCCAGTGGCTCGAATTAAAGCTATTCGCTTATTCTTAGCATTTGCTTCATACATGGGTTTTATGGTATATCAAATGGATGTCAAGAGTGCCTTTTCTTATGGGGAATGATGAAGAAGTCTATGTTACTCAACCCAAAGGATTTGAGGATCCTTTTCACCCTAAACATGTGTACAGAGTTGTGAAAGCTTTGTATGGCCTTCATCAAGCACCACAGGCCTGGTATGCACGCTTGTCTACTTTTCTGTTAAAGCATAATTACAGAAGAGGTTCAATAGACAAAACTCTCTTTATTAAGAAGAATTCCAGGGACATCATACTTGTACAGGTTTATGTGGATGACATTATTTTTGGCTCCACCAATAAAGCCTGGTGTGATGAATTTGAGGTGTTGATGAAAGGTGAATTTGAGATGAGTGCGATGGGTGAGTTAACATTCTTTTTAGGACTTCAAGTTACTCAGAAGTCAAATGGGATATTTATCAGCCAAGACAAGTATGTCCAGGACATGCTTAAGAAGTTTGATATGGTGAATGTGAGATCTGCTACTACACCCTTTGAAGCTACAACCCCTAAATCCAAGGAAGAACCTGATGAGGCTGTTAATATTCATTTATACAGATCCATGATAGGTTCCCTCATGTATTTGACAGCTTCAAGGCCGGATATTCAGTTTGCAGTGAGTGCTTGTTCTAGACACCAGGTCACACCTTTGACTTCCCATTTAAATGCAGTCAAGAGGATTTTCAAGTATCTTAAAGGCCGACCAAAATTAGGTCTTTGGTACCCAAGAGATTCTCCTTTTGTTTTGGAATCATATAGTGATAGTGACTATGCTGGTTCCCATGGTGATCGAAAATCCACAACTGGTGGATGTCAATTTCTAGGAAGAAGGTTAATCTCATGGCAGTGTAAAAAGCAGACTATTGTAGCTACCTCTTCAACTGAAGCTAAGTATGTTGCTGCTGCTAACTATTGTGGTCAGGTACTTTGGATTCAAAATCAAATGCTTGATTATGGGTTCAATTTTATGAACACTAAGATCTTTATTGATAATCAGAGTACCATATGTATTGTTAAAAACCCAGTCTTTCACCAAAGAACAAAGCACATAGAAATTAGGCACCATTTTATTAGAGATGCAAATGAAAAACATCTTATTCAAGTGCTTAAAATCCATACTGATGATAATATGGCTGATTTGTTAACCAAGGCATTTGATGGACCAAGGTTTAATCACCTTGTGGTTCACATAGGGATGATAAATCCCTAGATGCCATGGTTAAGGGGAGGATTTGGGTCCAAGGGGAGGACTGTTGTTTGTATATTTTTAGGATTTATAGATAAATAGCAGCTTTAATTCTAGTAGTTAGATCCTTTTGTTTTTCTATGTATATGGTTTGTGTGGTTTTGGTCTAACATTTTGCAGGGAAATGATTCATGATGTGTGCATAGCATGGAGTGTGTGGCCTTAATTTGATGAGAACATTCACTTCTGGTTGGATAAGTGTTATTCCTGGTGTTGCATGAGTTTCTACTGGTGGTTATACTGGTTTCTTCTGACTGAACAATTCCTACTGGTGGTCTTACTGGTTTCTGCTGGTAGAGTTGTTCCTGCTGGTTTTGTTAATTGTTTGATAGGGTTTACTTTTCTTCAAGGACTAAAATTGAGTTTTATTATACTTCAATAGTAAAACTGAAACAAGTGGGCATTCAATTGCTAAAAAGGGGTATCTATTTAAAGGGTTCATTACTATTTGCCCTCATTTTTACAATTACCTTTCTATCAAACCCTAATTTTTACAGCCCTCTTTTTGTTTGTTCCACTCACCTTTCGAAAGTTTCCGTTCCTAATACCCACTAGGAGTAATCCATTGATCTAACACCAGTTACTAACATTTACCCTGTTCATGATATCATTGATCTAATGGCTTGCCCTTAATACCACGACGTAGCATTAATAAGGTTGGATTTGGAGAAATCAAAGGTAGCACAGATTATGTTCAGGTTATTGAATTTTTGCCTTGATTCTCACATAAGGTTGCCATTGTGTCGGACCCTCTCATCTTTGACTCCCATCATAAAACAATTTGGTCTACGGCAAATCTCACTTTTATCACTCTGAGTCATGGTCCTCCAGCTATTGTGGCCAAAAGTGATGTATCCTTTTTATACTATCAATGAATCTTTAGTTAGGAGTTAGCTTATTCGTTAAATGAGGAGGACGGTATAGTAGATATGTTCTAATGCTGAGATTTTACCACAAGGCCATGCACAACTAGGGGTAACCATACAGAGGGAAAGCTGACAATTCACAAGAACAAATTCTCACCTCAGTGGAGGTTCCTGATTCACACTCTCTTGCATTGTCTAAGTACAAAGTCAGGGAGTTGGGATCAATTTGGAAGTCCCCTGGCCATTGCTTTGATATGTTTGTGTGAGGGAAGGAAGTATAACTGGTCTAGTTATATTTTTAATGGGATGGTAAATAACATTCAAAACTCAAACAAATTTTTGATGTATCCTAGGTTTCTACAGATGATTTTGAATATAGAAACAAGGAATACCAAACCCTACAGGGCTTTTAGACTAACCAGTAAAATGTTTGCCAATATGAGACTGAACTTTCATGGGGATTCTATGCCTTTGTTGGCAACTATGCTTGCTCCTGCTCAACCTGCCATAGCAGGTGAAAGCTCAAGGGAAGCTGAACCTTCAGACCCACCAAATGTCCCTGCGACAGTGACTGAGACTGTTCATTCTCATGAACAAGTCTCAACACCACCCAGACCAGCACCAACCAATACTGATGCTCAACAGAATGAGCAGGGTCCATTTTCTGACCCTAACTTTGAGTCTACTTCAACTCAAGCCCATGACTCCATTCCTGACCCTGTTCCTTCTACTAATGTGGAAGATGAATCTCTGGGAGGAACTTTCTTTGCTACTCCTCCAAGGTCCCCTGCAGCTCCACCTAAAGGTACAACCTCAAGAGGTGCTGCGGACCCTCTTAATCTAACAGCTTTGTGTACATTAGTGTGTGAACAAGGGAAAAAGATTGAGAATTTGGAATCTGAGCTTCAAGCCCATAAGCTGTTGTTTAAAGAGGTGATGGGCAAATTGGTAAAAAGAGTGAAGTTTCTGGAATCAAAACTCAAAGCTAGAGGAAGAAAAGTGTTTGTGAGTGAATCTGATAATGAGGAGGCAGAGGAACAAGATGTAGACCCATTGATCAAGCTTGCTAAAGCAGCTGCTTCTGCTGCTGACACATCTTCTATTCCTGCTAATGACAATCAAACAGCTGATATTCCTACTGGTGCATCCACTCACACTACTGCATTTGTTAGTGAAACTGATGTTCCTACTGGTCCTACTTTTGAGTTTTCTGCTGATCCCTTTAACAAAGGAAAATCTCCTATGATAGAGGAGGATCCTCCAATCAAGCCAAGGTCTTTCAGACAATTGGAGGAGGACAGATTGGGTGCAAAAGCTGCAAAGAAACTATATGAAGAAGAACAGGCTGGTTGCGTTAGGGAACATAGAGGAAAGACAGAGGATTAAGAGCAAGAGGATGTTCTTAATCTGCAAAGTACTACACATTTGATGATTTGGATACGTATCATGGGACAAGTACATGCCAATCAGGGACTTACTGCTGATTTACTTGGTCCTGATGTTACTGAAGAAAACTTTGCAGAGAGAATGGTCAAAGTTATTGCTGAAAGGAGGAGACAGTTTGAAACACAAAGGTTTATAGAGAAGAGGAATAAACCTATGACATATGCACAGCAGAAAAACTTTATGAGAACTTATGTCAAGAATCAGAGTTCTGTCATTTATTCTACTGGATGGACTTTGAAACATGTCAAGTCTTTTACTGATGCCCACTTCAGCGGAGGATTTTACAAGATTCGACTTGCTGTTGAAAATCTGTGCAAACTCAATACTAAGGAGGTTCTAATTAAAAGACCTGGGGCAGATTTGGACAGTCTTTTTTACTTTCCACAGAAGTCAAAATCCAAGGTAGCTAATAACACACTTCTTGTTCTCCTGCATAACAATCATCAAAACTGCTGGTGTTTATCGTAACCCTTCACCATTTGTTGATACACCTCCACACTCACCTGAGGTTACACCTGTTTCACCACCCAAACCATCTGATGCTGCTCCATTTGCTGCTGCTTCATACACTGAAGTTTCACCTGCTGTTCCAAGGACAACTGGTCCACGAACAAGGAGTCAATTTTCAGTTGCTGCTTACACTAGTCCCACTGGCACCTAGGATGGGAATGGAAGTTCTCAGCACATGAAGATGCCTCTTCTGAGGTGGATTTAAATGCTCCTGATAAATCCTTCCTTCACGTGCTCTCTGATGATGATTCTGATGATTCTGCTGGGGATACCAACCCTCATTATTGGCATGCATTTGCTGCATGGGAAATTGTTCCTACTGGCTTGGGTGCTGTCAATGCTTTATACTTCACTGATAAATCTACCAAATTCTTTACTCATCTTCGAGAGATTCTGCACTTGCTTGATAGACAGGATTTGTCTAAGTTATATGGCATGGTTGTTAAGCATTATGAAGTCAACCCTCTAGCTGGTAATGGATTGCTTTTGTGGGGAGATCTTCATGTTTTGTTTGACTCTACTCCTGGTGGTTCAAGTGTTGGAGTTTGGAATGATCAGCAGGAGTGGGTTATCTACAGATGGAAATTGTTTCCATTTTCTGGTGTTCATGTGCTAGAAACATTTGCTGGCAAGATCTTGTACATGTTTGCTGATACACCATATCCTCTTTCTGCTTCACTCATGAAGAAGATGCTGAAGCATAAGTTGGAAGTGGAGATAGATGGTATAGGGAACGACATGACACATGCTGTGCAACTGATTCAATTCATCAAGAATCAGCTTGCTTCTTGTCTTTCATCTGCATAAGTTTGGTACTTTGTTACTTTCTTGTATATACTTTGTTTCCTTTTGTATGTATAGTTTTTGTTTATTGCAGGTACCTTTGGATGACTTTTGTGGTTTTTGAGGTTTTGGATGGCATCCTACTGTTCTGATGTACCACTGAGCTTAACTCATTTTTTGGCTCAAAATTTGGTTTTCACTTTGTCGATAAAATTATTTTTGTGTGCTGCCAAAAATGGTTTTATTGGCACTTGATTTCAAAGATTTCTTTTGGGTGCAGGCATCAGTTGGGTTCCATTTCCTAGGCCTTAGGCTCTTAGAATTAATTGTGTTTTGGTTTCAATTCCCAGGTCTTAGACTAGAATGAATTGATATAGCTGTAATGGTTTGCTTAAAACCATAGGGTCTCTCAACTGACCAATGTTTCATGTACTAATAAGTTGAGATGGTTTGCAATCCACCATGGGAGTAACCCTTTCTGGGTCCCAAGGATTGTCTAGCCCACAAGCAAACGGTTATGTGGTAAAGGCTTATAAAATCCGTTGATGGTTGCCAGGTTACCCAAAACTGGATGGTTATCACTTGCCATATTCTTGAAATGAAAAGTGGCTAGTCCTGAGCAATAGCAAAAAGATGATGAACTCCATATCTTTTTAAAACTTTCTCCATTTGTTTATTACAGAAGTGAGTACCTCTATCACCGATTAAAGCTTTTGGAATGCCAAATCGAGAGAAAAGCTTTTTGAGAAAATTGATCACAACTCATACATCGTTGGTGGGTAAAGCTTTAGCTTCTGCCCATTTGGACACGTAGTCAATAGCAACGAGAATGTATTCGAACTTATGGGATTTAAGGAGAGGTCCCATGAAATCAATTCCCCATATGTCGAATATTTCACTGACTTGGATGTTGTTTTGAGGCATCTCATCTCTTCGTAAAAGGCTACTAGAACGTTGGCAGGCATCATAGTTTTGAACTAGAGTATGGGCCTCTTTGAAGATTGTTGGCCCATAGAAACCAACATCAAAAACTTTCATTGCTATGGTGGAAGGACCATAGTGTCCCCTAGTAGGGCCATGATGACATTCGTCGAGAATCTTTCGAGTTTCGGCCTCGTAAACACATCTCTTGATCATTCCGTTGGGGCACATTTGGAAGAGATATGGTTTGTCCCAGAAATAGTGCTTAAGTTCCGAAAAGAACTTGCATCGCTGAGCATAAGTCAACCCTTTTCTAAGAATTTTTTCCAACTAGATAATTGGCGAAATTAGCGAACCATGGAATTTTAGCTTCCTCGGTTGAGGAGACGTTCATTAGAGTTTCGTCAGGGAAATTATCATCGATATCATCATCCCTTAATTCCTCCGGATGTGGATTTTCAAGTCGTAACAAATGGTCTGCCGCAACATTTTTTGCTCCTTTCTTGTTTTTGAACTTAATATCAAACTCTTGGAGTAGTAAAATCCAACGGATAAGACATGGTTTAGCATCTTGTTTAGCAAACATATATTTTAACGCAGAGTGGTCTATGAAAACGACGGTTTTTGAGAGGATAAGATACGATCGAAATTTATCGAACGCGAACACTACGATAAGTAGTTCTTTCTTAGTGACCGTATAATTTTGTTGAGTGTTGTTGAGAGTTTTGCTAGCGAAATGAATAGGATGAAAATGTTTTCCTTCCCGTTGTCTGAGCACAGCTCCGACAGCAAAATTGATTGCATCGCACATAAGTTCAAATGGTTGCGACCAATCTTGTGAAACCATAATGGGTGCATTCGTTAACTTTTATTTGAGCGATTTGAATGCCTCGATGCATTCTTTATTGAAGTCAAAAACTGCGTCTTTTTCAAGAAGTTTTGTCATTGGACGAGAGATTTTGGAAAAATCTTTGATGAATCAACGATAGAAACCTGCATGTCCTAGAAAACTCCTAACGGCTTTGACGTTAATGGGTAGTGGAAGTTTAGCTATCACATCGATTTTTGCCTTGTCGACTTCTAATCCTGCACTAGAGAATTGTGTCCAAGCATAATTCAATCTGTCACCATGAAGTGACACTTCTCCTAGTTCAGAACAAGATGAGCTTGTTTGTATCGAAGGAGCATTTGCTCAAGATTTACAAGACATATATCGAATGAATCTCTAAATACCAAAAAATCATCCATGAAAACTTCCATGGAGGTTTCAAGCATGTCTTAAAATATTGCGATTATGCACCTTTGAAAAGTGGTGGGTGCATTACAAAGACCAAAAGGCATATGTTCGTCAGCATAAGTTCCATAGGGACAAGTGAACGTGGTCTTTTCTTGATCGACAGGTTCGATTGGAATTTGAAAGTAACTGGAAAATCCATCGAGAAAACAAAAGAATTTGTTCCCCGCTAATATTTCTAGCATTTAATCTATGAAGGGTAGAGGAAAATGATCTTTTCGAGTTGCTTCGTTCAACTTGCGGTAGTTAATACAAATACGCTAACCGGTGACAATTCTTGTAGGAACAAGTTCATTCTTTTCATTTGTCACAACGGTCATTCCTCCTTTCTTAGGTATGCAGTGTACCGGATTCACCTAAGGACTATTTTCGATAGGGTAAATGATACTAGCATCGAGAAGTTTGATAATCTCTTTTTTCATGACTTCTTTCATGTTTGGGTTAAGTCGACGTTGTCTTTGAATAACAGGTTTAGCGTGGTCCTAAAAGTTGATTTTGTGTTTGCAGAAAGATGGGCTAATTTCCAAAATGTCGGATGTTTTCCAAGCAAACGCTTCTTTGTGTTTTGATGCATAAAATTGTTTTAAGTAATTAATTTCCAAGTTTTAAATTTATAAAACTCGTCTACCGATACACGCACTAACGGGCAGAGAACCCGGTCGTATATAGTGTAGTAGTTTGGTAAATCTAAGGTCGTCCCAAGAGCTAAGGTTTACTAGTTTTAGTTTGATTATGTCACGTTTGAAAATGGTTTTAAGTTGATTTTAATAACTACATAAAAGTAAATGCAGTAAGGTAAAGTGATAGAAGAATTTAGGGAGAAAAGCATGCTAGACTAATCATTTTGTTACTAATGCTACGATTACATTTTCCTATGAAATGTTTAATTATTAGTTCCATTAGTGGTTCTAATATCGATCCCACATTCCCCTAAGATTACACGAGTAGGGCATTTGAGGTATGTCCTATACTTACTCTACGGTCCCACATTCCCCTACGATTACACGAGTAGGGCATCCAAGTTTGTAGTTGTTGATTCCAAACTACCCTCAAGACCAATCTATAATCTAAACCGATTATTAACCCCCTTTGAAAGAGTTCTTGTGATTTTTAAGTATTTAATATGGCAAAGGCGGTAATTTGGTCAATTCCTACACTAGGGATAGATGTCAAGCTACCCTAGTACCCCGCTAATCCCAGGTTCAACATAGTAAGTCTAATATCAAGATTAACAAGATCTAAGCAACACTTTATACCACCAAAACACATGGATCAATGAAAGGTTATAAGGATATCTAACAGAACAATAATTGAACATGAAACATTAATCATAACAATAGTAAATACATGGTTAGGCCAGCACTTAGAGTGCTTAGCCGCTCATGGTGACAGAAATGTAAGAATTAATGAACATAAACATGGATTGAATCATCATTGTTCTTATAATGAATGTTATGAATGAATAAATAAAAAAAATGTGTAAAGTGACTTCTCTCTTAGACTTCTAATGAAATGCTTTAGACTTTGGAGGTTTTGTTCACCCCTTTGGAACTGTGTTGTGAGTTATGAAAGTGAGTGATGCTGAATGAGCCGGATGAGGGCTCTATTTATATCAATCGAAACTGTTACGGCGTAACCCTTGTGAGACGTTACGCCGTAACCCTGCTACGTAAGCTTCTAATCTTCTAGGCTAAAATGATGTTACGACGTAACCTTGTCGCCTATGTTTCGCCGTAATGCTGACTCGGATAAGTCATCCCTTGTAAACTTGAATGTTGCAGCGTAAAGTAGGAGATGCTTTACTCCGTAAAATGTATGATGACTCATTTCTTCATTAGTATATGTTACGGCGTAATCCCTCGGGGGTGTTACGCCATAAACTGCCTTGAACTCTTCACTTTAGCGCATTTATGTCCAAATCCTTCGTCTTTTGCTAAAATGCTCCCTTGGTCCCTGAAAATTAAATATAAGCAATTAAGTAACGTTTTCAGACATTTACAACATATTTATAATCATTTTCATAGGGAATTTGATATTAAAATGTATTAACTATTTGATGTTATCAAATATCCCCCCACTTGACTTCTACTTGCCCTCAAGTAGAACCGTTTAGAATAATTTATAAAAAGATTTTCCCAATTTAACTTGGAGAAATGAATTTATAAGTTACTTATGCTAGAAAATACTAAAGTTAAACACCTCACGAAAAGGGGATCGGAAACACTTAACTCTCATTACTAATCTAAGTGTTTCATTTCTGGGTGATCACTCAATTGTACAATCATAACATGTATCCTATCATAAGCTTGGAAAGTACACAAGTCTCCACCAACTAGAATTAGGGTCTAAACAGTCTAAAAGGCAATATGGGTAACAAACAGGTTTATGCGTGAATCATCCTACAATCCTTTTCCAAAAGCGTTACACCAACAAGGGAGACAAAATCACATATACACATCCATAACGATGGAATAGACATACATGATTGCAATCAAATCCCTCATTCAAGCAAAACCAATGGCCGAGATGTAGAAAGATATAAGGTAGGATAAAACACAGGATACAAAATAATTGTTGTTAAATAAAAACACAAAACAAATAGTCTAAAGTAATCTAAGGCAAAATGGTGTAACGAAACATATAGGGTTTCAACAAAGATTGGCTTAACAAGGTGATCTAGGGGTATTTTGCACTAACATTGAGTGCAACAATGGTTTTACACGAGGTGGTTGACAAGTCAGTATGACAAGTCGATAAACACACACATATAGGCTTTTTAGGTGACTTCTTAAGATGTTGCCTTCTTGAACCGTCTATTCTAACTAACTAATTAGGTCTTGACAAGATGTACAAGCCAAGTTCTGAAGTCTACAATACTACCGGCACTCTTATATATTTGGTGGATTTTTGTATAATAAATGGAAACGGAATATTAGGCTTAACCTCACCAATTTAATTATGGGATAATAGTGTGCTCGACAAAGATTAATTCTAGTTCAGTAAGAAAAACATGTCAAAAATTTTAAAATTGGCACCATTTTCAAAGAAAACTAGAAAAGCGAAGGCAAATATAGGTCAAGTGGTAATTCTACTCCCATCCCCCTACTTGGTTTGTACAATGTCTCTATTGTATATTTAAGGAAATGAAATTATTGACTAAAAGTATAATTAAAACAAAAGACTCCCTTGAGCGTTGCTCTCCTCTTCGAATAATGACTACAAGAGATGAATTCTTGCAAAGTGTCTATAGAACAAACTTGTTTACCCTGAAATCACTAGACAACAACAAGAATTAAATGTTCATAGATAAATATACACTAAAATCTAACTCACTTTCACGGTTGCATTTAGCATATGCAACAAGCCTTTTAAACCACTTGGTGGCCCAAGTGGACGAGTGAAGTCTCGTGAGGGTTTCCAAAGAACATACCCACAAAGTTCATTTAGTTATACAAGGTTTAGCAAATGTTTCAAACTCATTTTAGGTTTCTAGAAAGAGATTACGGCGTAATCATGGGATTGGTTACGCCGTAATCATGTGGTTTAATTTTTTTTGAAAATTTGAATCAAGAAAGGTTACAGCGTAACTTATAGAGGAGATTACGCCGTAATTATATCTATTATGGTGTAACCAATGTTTTTACGCCTAGACATAACCTTTTTACCACATGACAACGGGTCGAGAAGACCTCAAATTCTAATTCCTTGCTATGAGAACCTGCAGAATGAAGTTAGAACAGTACAAAACCAACTAATTTGCAGAGATTTAAAATACATAAAAGGATAAGCATGGGGTGCCTCCCATGAAGCGCTTGTTTTTGTTTGAGTCACGAGCTTGACTCCATTCTTATTTGCCAAGTAATAGGGTGTTCCTTTCCTCACTTAAAATCAAGTGCGAGAGAGTGAACGTCATTATGGTGTAAATTTTCTACTGGGTAGGGAAATGATAAATTAAACCTATACCGCTGATGGGATTTCATTTCCCTCTTTGTCATACCAGTTTCATAGGATGATTGGCTCACTTGGTGTAGTAATTTTTGAATGATGGTCTCACAATCATATGTCTTTATATCAGAGAGTTCCTTTACATTGTTGACAGGGTCACCATTTTCCTTTTTGGCAACCCTAGTAATATCAGAAAACTCCTCCCCGAATTCATTCAATTGCTTGTTCAAAGTAGGATTAATAGCCGATGCTACATAATCGTTATCGGGCAGTGTGATATGAACTATCTAAGGGGTCAAAGGTTGCATCACGCCGTCATGTAGAGGAATATCATAATCTTGTTCCTCTTCTGTTTTAATTTTCTCCTTATCATGGACAGGTTCTAGTGGCGTATGTATGATAGGTGTGAGAAATTGCCTAAGCCTTTCTACATCCTTGACTGTAATCTCCCAACCAACATCCATGTCCCCTTTATCCTCCTGAGCCTTCATTTTATGAATTTCCTTAGGATTTCTAATCATGCAAACAATTTCGCGAGTTCTGTAAGGGCTGCCCATTTATCCCTTCAAATGTCCAAGAAACGGTGTAGGTGGTACATAAGTTTGAACAATTGGCAAGTCACGAGGAACCGACTCCTTTACATTTTCCTTACCCTTTGTTGTTCTTGTCTTGCCTTTTTCACTTGTATTAGTGAGGACTGTCTGGGTTAATTGATAAGCTTTTTCCTAAAGGTTCTTTGTTGTAGTTTTAAGTGCCCTTACTTTTGAGTCCGTATTTTTAATGAATTTCCTAATCCATTCATCCTTCGCGGCCTGTTTTTTAATTGATTCTTCACAAAACTTAGTGATGTTTCCTCTAAGGACCCCACATACTTGCTATGCTTAGCTTCCTTGTCCTTTTTGAGAGGACACTCTTTGGTTAGATTCGCATCTTTGGAACTTGCTTGAATGTCATTAATGTTATCCGATCTATCGTTGATTCTTTCCCTAGTGGTTGTTTCATCATACCAATCATGTGAATGTTCTGCCATGATTTGTATTGATTTAAGGGCTTGAGTTGGTGTCATCAGAGGAATTAACTCTCTAGAGTCGAGCATTCTACAAGTAGAGATGTCTAATCCAGTATAGAAGATCTGAACCTTCTGATGATTGTTTAGATCGTGTTGCAAATATTTAAACAACAGATCATTGTACCTTTCCCAAGCATGATACAATGTCTCGTCCATCTCTTGTTTGAAATTGAGGATTATTTCTAATTTCTTGGCAGTTTTGAATGGTTGACAATATTGCATGATGAATGCTTTCTCAAGGAGATCCCATGTAGTTATTAACCCTGCTGAAAGTCTGTTTATCCATCTCAAGGCTAGCCCCTTGAGTGTAATAGGGAACACTCTAAGCATAACTGCATCGTAAGTGACACTAGGGAAGTGGAAAATATCTGTAATCTCTAATACCTTCCGCACATGTTTGTGTGCATCCTCATCATCGGTACTTTTGAAAAGTTTATGTCTTAATTCCCTCATAAAGTTGCTATTGATCTTGAACTTAACGTCATTTCTGATCTCGGGTTTCACCATGCCCGGTCTAATGTCGTCTTGGACCCAAGCTAGGTATTTCTCCAAGGTTAGCGTGTTGATATTAACGTCATCTTCCATACTTGAAAATTAACAATAAAAACTAGCAGAACATACTTACAAAATGACTTCTTCCTTGGACTTCTGATGAAATGCTTTGGACTTTGGGGGTTTTGTTCACCCCTTTAGAACTGTGTTATGAGTTGTGGAAGTGAGTGATGCTGAATGAGCCGGATGAGGGCTCTATTTACATAAATCGAAACTGTTACAGCGTAACCCTTATGAGACGTTACGCCATAACCCTGCTACATAAGCTTCCAATCTTCTAGGCTAAAATGATGTTACGGCGTAACCTTGTCGCCTATGTTACGCTATAACGCTGACTCGGATAAGTCATCCCTTGTAAATTTGAATGTTGCGGCGTAAAGTAGGAGATGCTTTACGCCGTAAAAGGTGTGATGACTCATTTCTTCATTAGTATATGTTACGGCGTAATCCCTCGGGGGTGTTATGTCGTAAACTGCCTTGAACTCTTCACTTTAGTGCATTTATGTCCAAATCCCTCGTCTTTTGCTAAAATGCTCCCTTGGTCCTTGAAAACTAAATATAAGCAATTAAGTAAAATTTTCAGACATTTACAACATATTTATAAGCATTTTCATAGGGAATTTGATATTAAAATATATTAACTATTTGATGTTATCATGTTTCTTGAGAATGAAAGCAAGACGCTTCTTTTCATCGTCTTTGAGTAGAGCGGATTTGACTACTCGAAGATGGGAATCTTTATCCAGAAAAGCATATTATAGATGTTTGGGAAGAGGTTTCATCACAAGATCGGTTGGTGGGTCTTGGATAGAATTCTTGATCCTTAAATTTTCTTCGAGGGGTAATTCTTCAAAATTATCCTCGACCTCTTCTTCTTGCTCAGGGATTTCTTCGATTATGATTGCCATGAATGATTCTAATTCATGGTTGAGAGATGACTCGTTGATTTTTTTGACATGCCTAAGAATGGTTTAGAATTATTGAGCAATGCATCCAATTCTTCTTCCGTTACTTCATCAATAATATCCATGCAGAAACATGTGTCATCATTGGAATAAGAATGTTGCATAGCTTTGTCGATTAATAAGGTGATTCTATCATCTCCTACTCTTAGATTGAGTTTTTTGTTTTTGACTCGGATGATAGCATCATCGGTGTGCAAAAATAGTCTTCCTAAAATAAGAGTAACTTTGTCATCCTCCTCCATTTGCAGGATAACAGAATCAACAGGAAATATGAATTTCCCAACTTGGACAAGCATGTTCTTCGCAATTCCCATCGGGTATTAGTAAGTATGGTTAGCTAAGCGGATACTCATCCTTGTAGGTTTCAAGGTGTTTCCCGAGAGTGAAGCGTATAGTAAATATGGCATCAGGTTGATGCTTGCGCTAAGATCAGCCAAGGCGAGATATTCACTGAACCTGCTACGGTGCATGGGATCAGGAAGCTTCCAGGATCACCCAGTTTAGGTGGAGCTTGTTTTGAACAATTGCGGAGCATTCTTCATTTAAGAAGGCAGTAGAGATTTGCTCCATCTTACTTTTGTTTCTCACGAGATCTTTCAAGAACTTCCTATAATTGGGCATGCCAGCTAGGACATCGACGAGGGGTACATTGATCCTAAACTCTTTGATTAGATCAATGAACTTGGCATAACGTTCTTCCATCTTTTCTTTGCGTAGGCGCTGAGGGTACGGGATTTTTAGCTTATATGCCTTGAGTGGCGGTGGGTCCTATTTAGTTTGTTTGGAAGGAATCGACTCTGCTTCCTTTTCGGCTTCGTTAGCCTCATCTTCACTATCATCGTGGATGACGATGGTCTTAGCATTTGGGTTGACCGACGGATCGTATGTTAAACCACTCTGTGTGAATACGGCATTCACATGCTCATTTTGAGCGAAGGGTGGACGGTATGGTTGATGATTCGTTGGGCTGGGTTTTGGATTGGTTTGGGAATTACTTAGGAGTGGAACATTGGTCGAGAGGAACATTGGTCGGAGAGTCGACCAAATTTTGTCTCAAGATCCTGAATCGAGGCTTGGTGATTCTTTTGTCCTTGCTCTACTTTGGTTTTAAGATTAAAGAATTGATTTTTGACAAAGTCGTTTGATGATTTTTGAGCAACCATGAACTCTCGCATGGTTTTTTCAAAGTCGGACTCGTCGAACTTCTTTTTGGGTGTTGGTGGAACAGAAGGGGTGTCCTTTTGAGGTTGGGAGTTTCGGTTTTTATCTCTTGGTTGGCGGTCTCGGCAAGTTCCTGAACTCCTACCGTAGTAGTTTCCTTGGTAGCCTCCTCCTCGATAACCTCCATAGGCATAGTTGGCTTCTTCGTCTTTGGGACCTCCCATAGGCTTGTCGTCACACTCCGATGATGGGTGAGGCCCTCCATAACTATTGCATCCATATCGCATCTCCTTCATTTCTCCTTTGATATCTTTGAATTGCGAGTCGATCTTGGTGGTCAATGCTTCTATCTTTTCCATGAGTTTGGAATCGTTGCTACCTTCCACAAAGGTAAGGATTTTACGAATAGGTTTAGCTTTGATGTCCTTAGACTAATCAAGTTTCAAGAGCACTCGATCTTCGAGCAATTGGTTTGCTTTATTAAGGGTTTTGTAGAGAAAGATTCCTCCAGCATCTAGGATAGCTTGTGTGGCTTCGTCAAGTCCATAGTAGATGATTTGGATTATGGTTCCTCGTCCTAAACCATGTCCGTGACAACTACGAAGTAAGTCCTTCAAACATAGCCAAGCATCTACAAGGGATTCGTTGGGATGTTGGGTGAAACCTCAAATTTCTCCCATGAGTCGTCAAACATTGCGGGTGGAAAGAATCGGCTTACGAAAGCTTGTCTTATTTGTTCCTAAGTAGCGATAACACCAGGACTTAGTTCGTTAAACCATACTTTGGCATCACCGGTAAGGGATGATGGGAAGAGTTTGAGTTTGATTTCATCCGCATTGGTTGTGCCATATCAAAACATTCCGCAAATCTCTACGAATTTAGCAATGTGCTTGTGCGGATCGGCCCGTGCACGTCCGTGAAATTATCGGTCTTTGATCATCGAGTGGTGATGACCTTTAACAGTGAAGTTTTCTCCTAGGTCAACCGCGATGATAGCGACCCCGGGAGCGGGTGCTACGGCTCGGTTGTTTCCCCACATAGGTTGATCATCGGCCATTGGGAATGGAAAATCAAAAAACGGGTTGTAAACGATTAAGGCTTCGAAGAGGTTCTCGAAAGGTAGGCATTTAACTTTGGAAGCTCGGTCTTCAACGGGTATGAATGGGTTTCTTCTCTCCTTTTTCTTCTTGGCTTGATGGATGAAGCGTTCGGGTTCAGAATAAGGAGTAGTTGGTTCTTGTCCTGAAGAACGGGTGTTCATTCAAGAGCAAAACACAACTAGGAATGGGTTAGAGTAGGTTTCGCTTCTGGAAAGAGGGTGTAAAAGACGGTACGAGGAAACGTTTTGGGCTACTTAGAAGGTTTCCAGCCGGGCGGCTGAGACTGCCAACCCGACGGTTGGCGGTTATCGGTGGGTCGCGAGGGACGAGTCGGCTGACTCGGATGGTCAGTCGGGCAGTTAGCTTGTTCCTAAAAAAGAAAAACTTTGAAATTTTTTAGAAAACAAGGTTCGGGCTCCATGGATTGGTTAAACCACGAAATTTAAAACTAAAACATGATCAAATCCCCGGTAACGGCGCCAAAAACTTGATGCGTGCGATACGGGTAAGTTTTAAATTTATAACTCGGTTACCGAATTTCTTAGCAACACATACGAGCAAGTGTACTCATCCGTTGATAGCAAGAGGTTATATGGTAAGTCGGGATCATTCACGGGGATTAGTGTGTTTAGGTGGTTTAAAATTCGATGCTAACAATTCTAGCAAGCAAGTAATGATGATTATCGAGATTCAAATGATTTAAAAACTACACTTGATTAAACTAGTTTGGGAAATCCAATTTGTATGATTGTGATGAACATTTTAACATGTAAATTATATGAATTAGATGGTGATCTAATCTATTGTTTTCAAGACCTTCAATCTTCGTCAAGACTTAAAGTGACAAAAACAAGCATTAAGTTTAATCAATCAATTCAAGACTACTTCAATTTCAACTTATATGATTTGCGATTCGTTTCACAAACATGTTAACACCCATAATTATGATTCTTGTTAGATCAAACCGCTTAAGAAATGGTCAATAAAAAAGGTAGTCAATCATAGACAAAAGGCGACAATTGATTGGTTAACAAGATCCCTTTCCACCTGTGATATGTTTAACAATCAATCCAGTTTGATAAAACAATGTCACAAGAATCAGAAGCATAGATGGATCTTAAAAATAGCTTGAAATTAAAGAAAACATGTTATCACAATCATGAACAAATCATCATTCCACAAACATTATTTAATCAAGTATATAAAGAGACTAGCCACTCATAGCAATCAAAGACATATTTCCAGAAATTAAAGGATTCATAAACATGATTAAAAAGGTTCTTACAAAGTATGTAAATATTACAAGAAATGAGGCTTGGATGCCTTGAAGAATTCTTGATGTTCTTGACCTCCTAAGATGGCTTCTTCCTCCTTCAAACTTCTGGGATTTTCCTAGGATTCTAAGAAGGGTTTATGGCTTTGAGAGAGAGTAAAGATATTTTGTTGATGGGATTATTTTTTAGATATATCAAACACTAGCCAAAGCACCCTATTTATACTACTAGGAAGGCCTTGGGGTATTGAATGCTTAACTTTTAGGCAAAGGGTCATAAAATGCCAGGAAATGGAAGTCTAGATCCTTCTTGATCGTTCATGGAGCTTTAAGAGAAAAGTGGTGCAACAGACACAGACGAGCCGCCCGGCTCGTTGTCTCAGCCGGCCGGCTGAGGCTTCGTCCCCATGTGTATGTTGCTCGATTTTGCGTTTAAGCTCCCCGTTTGAACCGTGCTTGGTCGTGGGTCTTTATACTTCAGTAAATCTTCGTTTAGGCTCATCCTTGGGACTTGGAAGCTCGAATGATTGGCTCTTGAAATGCTTTCGATCTTTTAGTCTTGATTTGAGATTTTTCGTACTCGTATAAAACTTGATTTCTTCGTTCTTTTCTTCGGTTTTCTTGTACTTGGCTACAAATAAATTTTCAAACACACTTTGATGCAATAAAGTAACAAAACCATATATAAATATCCAAATAACTTATACAAAAGTACGGATAACACTACTAAAAACATATATACTTTGAGCGTTATCAATGCGTTTACATTAACTTTTCTCAATCCTGCAACTTGCAGGAAAATGGCATCAGCGAGCGGATCAAACCTAACATCTAAAAGAGCTAGAAAAATAATCATCACGCAACCTCAAACTATCATTCTAAGAGAACTGAAACCTACGCACTGCAACAAAGTAATAGCAGTTAAAATATACAGAAGAGAACAACAAGACATGTACGGAACCCACTGCCAGCAGGTTCTTGCTTTATACTGATTGATAAAAAGGTTTGTTACACACGTTTGTAGACTTAAAATCCACAGCTCCTTAAACATACATAATAAAATAAGATATGCTTTTTTTTGTTACAGGGATATGCGATACAAGCTAATATGGATGTGCAAGATACTGCCTATTTCAATCGTTGCGTTGAACTAAATAATGCGTACAAAATTTTAGGATTTAGTTGCTAGGAGACGAAAAATGGGAACAAACTATTGACAATCAAACATCTCTTATTTTCGGTAAGTACACTGAGTTTCATACAATACTTACCACAGCCTTTCCAGAACATTATTTCAAGTTCGATGCATATATCGAACTTGAAGAAAGAGCAGATGTTAGAACCGCTGTACTCATAGGTACATAAACTATTTCCCAAGCCTTACTCAGGATACATTTCCAACTAATTAAGTGTCATGATAGCAGCTACATTGGTCGCATTGTACGAAATAGCAACCTCATGGTCTCGGGAGAGGTAACAAGAAAACGTGTCGTCAGGATGACCATTGGCATTCAAAACCTTAAGTAAGTAAAACTACACATCTTCTAAACATGTTACAAAAACATTAGCGCTAACACAAAATTTCATTATCCCGCAGTGATGACACCATAAGCTTTACTATGTGGAACGACATGGCCACATAATTCAATTCTCAGGAATATGAAGCAATGGAAAACCCCGTTGTGATCGCAGTCATTTCGTGTTGGGTCACAAAATATGCAGGTAGTAATCGTACCCACTTTGGCCAAGAAACTACATTCGCAGTGTATAATTTATATTTTCAGAAGACTTTGAACGGGACGAGTTACAATATTCGTTTTGGTGTTGAATGTGAATACAATAAAAAAACATGTGTCGGCTACTAATCAGCCCCACTGCAACACGCGAGCAATAAACCAACTTGTTTACATACACCTAAAATGCATTATGAGTAAAGACAAAAACCCTATATAAACCAGTTGGGCTTATCTTGATTCACATGTCTGTCCCTTAATTTGAACCCAATTTGAGTTAATTGTAATATCACATGACCAAACAGGTTATAAACTTCTAAAACACTCTTTCCAAAATTGCCTTTCAACGGCTTTTACTTACCCGCGTTTTAGTTGGCAAAATTACGAGTTTGCCCACTCATTTTCCCAAAAATATATATTAATATTTTTTTTCAAATAATAACGATTAAATAAAACAAAAGAAAAGAAAAAAAAAGAAAAGCAAAAGTTGGTGGATAACAGTAACACAGCATGATGACATACATACATGCAAGCCTAACCAAAAAAATTGTTAAAAAAATTACCCAAAAGCTTCTCAAGTTTTTACTACTTACGACTTTTTATATAACGTACTTTATTCATTAAATATCTAACAAATACGTAGCGATTTTTTAAATAAGAAATATATTGACATAAAGGCCTCTAGATTATGAACAAAACGAGCCCAATATTAATATACTTCAGACGTGCGTTCCATTTTATTAAAAATGTCAAAGTTTACTATTTACGACATTTTTATATAACAAACTTTATTTATTAAATATCTAACAAACACGTAGCGAGTTTTTTAATGAAAACTATACCGACATAAAAGCTTCTGGATTACGAATAAAACGAGCCCAATATTGATATGCATCAGACGTGCGGACGATTTTATAAAAAAATATTTAATTTTACTATATGTTTTTAGAAAGAAAAAAATATAAAATAATTTATTTTGCAAAACACACCCTTAACTTACATGATAATTTTAAAGAATAGCCTAAAGTTTATTTTTAAAAAATCAGTTAAAGCACAAATTAGGTACGCTCTTATTTACCAATGCTTAATGATTCAACTATCAATTATCTTTGAAAAGCAAATAAAAAAACCCTGCCTCAACACGCAGACTGTTGATAGAAATATAATGTCTAAAAACATTATTAATATCTTTCACATCTTTACGTTTTGATAATCACAAAATATAAAAACGTTCAACGTAAAATTAAACGTAAACAAGTAATAAGGAGTAAATTATCATTTCAACATTTACATCACTTAAAGGTATGAATAAATAAATGCT
>BQNB010000597.1:0-97144 GCA_026074375.1 Tanacetum coccineum | reverse complement strand
GACGTCACAAAGTTGTGAAGAAGTCTTGAAGTTGTGAAGAAGTCGTGAAGTTGTGAAGTCGTGAACAAGTCGTGAAGTTGTGTTGTGATAGATTGGTTCTAGCTAAGATTAGAACTCGACATTTAGCTTTGTGTCATAAATCGGTGTAAGCAACGTTGTGTACGGTTTTCTTCGCCATAAGGGAGTTTGTTGA
The DNA here is from genome assembly GCA_026074375.1 of Tanacetum coccineum. Lineage (NCBI taxonomy): Eukaryota > Viridiplantae > Streptophyta > Magnoliopsida > Asterales > Asteraceae > Tanacetum > Tanacetum coccineum. The sequence goes on along the minus strand of BQNB010000597.1, from coordinate 96,951 downwards.
CATAGTGAAGAAAACTCTCGAGTTAGGTGCTCGGGGAGTGGAGTAGGGCGAAGAGGTGCTTCGTTACCGAACCACTATAAATCCTCGTGTTGTGGTTTGATTGTTCTTACTCTTATCTCTTGTCTTACTTTATCATTTCATATACTTATATTGTTCATATTGTGCAAGCATTGAATTCACAAAAAGTCGAATCTAAGTTTTACAAACAAACATAAACCTTAAATTAAAAAGCGGTAAACTATTCAACCCCCCTTCTAGTTTTCCACAATTGGTATCAGAGCCACGCTAAACAAGATTTTTAAAATAAATTGTATTTTAAAACTTGAATCGATCTATGGAATCGGAAAAATATTTAGAAGGGCAATCTATGCAAAGACCACCACTATTTGAAAGTGATGGATTTATTTATTGGAAAAATAGATTCGAAACTTATGTGAAATCAAAAGATCTAGATCTTTGGCATGTTATTACCCGATGGGATTTTTTCCTCACTAACAATTTAATCCCGAAACTAAAAAGGATGAAATTATATCTTTTCATAAACAAAATAATGATCTTAAAAAGAAACTTGCTAAAAATAATGAAGCCAAAATGGTAATATATAATGCTTTACCTCGTAAAGAATATAAAAGAATTTTTATGTGTCAAACCGCAAAAGAAATTTGGGATACTTTGTTAATCACTCATCAAGGTAATAATCAAGTCAAAGCTAACAAAATAGATCTTCTTGTTCAATAATATGAACAATTCATGATTCCGGAAGATGAATCAATAGATAATGCCTTTGCTAAATTTAACACTATTATTACTAGTCTAAAAGCACTTGATGAAGGTTTTTCTAGCAAGAATTGTGTTAGGAAATTTCTTAGGGCATTGCATCCTAAATGGCGCGCAAAAGTCACGGCAATTAAAGAATCAAAGAATCTAACTCTTTCACTTGACGAACTTATTGGAAATTTAAAAGTCTATGAAGAAGTAATCAAGAAAGACTCCGAAACCGTCAAAAGCAAAAGAGAACAAAGTAGAACTATTGCCTTAAAAGCTAGAAAGGAATCTAGTGATGAAGATAGTTAACCCCGAAGTGAAATGAAGAATACACCATGGCCGTAAGAAACTTCAAGAAATTCTTCAAAAGACAAGGACGATTCGTAAGACAACCATATGAAGAAAGAAAATCATCCCAAAGAAATAAAGATGACAAAAATAGGAAAAGTGAAAGAAAATGTTTCAAGTGTGGAGATCCAAATCATCTCATCGGAGAATGTCCGAAACAATTAAAATATCAAAATCAAAAGGCGTTCGTCGGAGGATCTTGGAGTGATAGCGACGATGATGAAGAGGAAAAGACAAATGACGGAAAGTGTCTTATGGTTAAAACTTCAAATGAGGTACTTTCCAAAACTGAATACTTCAGTGATGACCAATCATTACTAGACGAAAATGACTTAGTTAGTGAATATAGTAAACTTTGCAAATTAGGACTAAAAGTCATGGCTAAAAATAAAACTCTAAAACAAGCTAAAATAGAATTGGAAAATGAAGTACTTGAATTAAAAGATAGATTATCTAGGTTAGAAAAAGGTAAGGAAGTAATTGAAGAATGTAAATTATGTCAAGAACTTAAGCTTGAAAATGAGAAGCTTAGAAATGAAATATCTAGGCTAAATCAATTTAATAATAGTAGTCACTCACTTAAGAAAATAATAAGTTCTCAAAAGACTTCCGGAGATAAATCCGGAATAGGTTTTAATTTTACCAAAGGATCACCTAGCGAAACCAAACAAGTAAAGTTTGTAAAAGCTCAAGAAGTCGAGTCGAAAGAAAAATTGATAGAATCAAACCTAAAATTTATACTTATAAATAATACTAAAATTCCTCTTGCAAGTAATGATGAGGTAAAACATTTTTACAAACCCTCCTTAAAACCCGAAGTCGGATTTACTAAACCCACAATGAGGTCTAAAACTCCACCTCCGAGAATGACTAATAATCCTCGTCCTCGGTCTAAAACACCTCAACCTAGGAGAGACCAAGGTAGACAAAACTATCCTAATCACTTAATAAATCATTCACATCCATTTAGTTTCACTCAATGTGGAAGTTGTTCACCATGTATGTGCCAAAACCAAATGCAAAACATATGCGGAAACAATAACTCCGGATATATGAAACGTTGGGGACCAAATGGCTAAGCCATCACAATCATTGAAGTGGTGTGCTCTCTACAAACATTCTTTATCTACGGATTAAGGAACTCATGATAAGGCTCCCATGAACCCTTATCATCTACATTATGAAGACATTGATGAAGATAATTCTAAAGACTAAGGTATGTGTCACTTATCATCTTCGTAGAATATAGATTATAAGCAAATATATATGTATTACTATGACATTGTAGTATAATTAGTTCTTAGAAAATAGTGTAGTCTCTAGAGATTCCATTTGTTGGTTCTCTAGCTTTGAAGAGACTAGTTCACTATGAACTATTCTTTCGTATAGTTTATAGTCATTCGTCTACAAAATGGAAATCTTCTATGACCACATAGCAAACTCACGAAGATGAAGAAGAGCAAGCTAGTGGTTAACAATTAACATAGAAGTAGGATTAGTCGCGCGAAGATCATAGACACACTATGGATGAAACAAACTCCCTTCGACTCCAACGATCGTCTCGGATCCATGTCAACCATCATCTACGTCTATCGAAATCAACTTGTTGATATTCTCAACTACGTCTTGCTATTTCATTATTTTCACTATCCATTCTCGTCTCAAATCGAATCAATTAATTTTCTTATCAAAGAAATTAATTCCTCCTCGCAAGAAAACTCATCTCTAAATCACCTCTCAAATTGACGTCTTGATTATCTCGTCCGAAATAGTCAAAGAATTTTTTTTTTAAATTGTCAATATTCATTCTCACAAAAACTAGCCAAAAATCGAAGAAAACTTTTTTTTCTCAGAGGGCGACCCCCTTAAAATTAAGGGGACCGGCCGTGTAAATTGGGCGGCCCCCTTAATTAATTAAGGGGACCGGCTACTGAAAAAAAAATTAAACACCCATTTCAGACGAATTTTTTTTACCCAAACACCATTTCACTCTTCCCTTTCTTCCTCTGCCCACTGTGACGAAAACCCAGCTCCATTACCATCAAAATCAAAACTTCAAATCATCCAATTAACCAAAATTCGCAAGGGGTAATCACTAACAAATCGATCAACAACATCTATTATAAGTTTTTCATCACTTCGTTTTTTCATTTGGATTTCCACTAATTTTGGCTCTTCATCAAGGATCGAATCAAAAATTTTTTATTGGGTGTTCTTCGTCATTTTCATACTTTTCATTTTGGTCTAGGATTTCCATAACTATAATGATACCCGTAGTCATAGGAACACTACATTCTTGATAGGATTGAATCAAAACACTAATTGAGTCACAAATTTTTTTTTTGGTTCGAAATTTTCATAAATATAAATACATTTTTTTCTAAATCTTAAAAACAAAAGTTTATTACTTGTTTATTCCTGCAAAAACCTGGTAAAACAACATTACTCTTGTCCCAGCAAAACGTACATTTTCTAAATGTAATACTTTTTGAATCAATAAAAAATGTTTATCAAATAAAGGGTGTTAGGTTTAGTTTTTCTTAAGCATCAACTTTTAGAGTCGAAATGACCATCACCATAGTTTTGTCACTTGTGTAAACACTTAACTAGCTTGTATAGGTCATCAAGATATATAATTCATATATATGTTGATATATTTTGCGATTAGTATGAAATAAAGGGGTGTTTGGTTCAACCTTAATCCTTAGCCATATTAGGAATAAGGTGTTGATGTGATTTCCCACTACGCTAGCAACGGGGTGGGTTTTCAAACTAAGAACACCGGTCGTTGGTTGTGATATCCTGCTCCGTTAACCACGAGGTAGGGGTTCAAACTAAGCAACGCATTCCTAGCTTTAAGAACTTATGATTATGATGTTGAATATGTTGCAAAAAGTTCTAAAGTTTAAATCTCGAAATCAAGTTACGAAGTCTTAATAAGTTGTTGCTTTGAGTCATGATTCATTTTGAATTATGACTATGAAAATAAGTTGGCCTATGGTTAAATTAAAATGAGTACACACATTCAATCGTATATCCATGTTGGGAGTTGAAAGTTCACAAGTCATAAGTATGAGGGCTTAACATATAAACTTATATCGACAATGATCTTGTTTAATTGCTTAGCTTGGAACTTGTGAAAAATCGAGGACGATGAAATTATCCGTCAGGACATCCGTAGATCACTCTACGGGCGCTTCTCATTCTATGATCCCAGTGTTAACAAATAAAGAAAGTCAAACTTATTAAAAAAATGAGAAAATCCAAAAATATTAGTTGTAGTTAGTGTAAATTCAGAAAATGGTAAAAACAGGGCTTGCATGTTTACTTCATAACATTGCGTGAGGACACACAATACCTTAGTTTGGGGGATTTGATAAGTGCTTAATTACACATATCTTTTACCTCTAAAAACGAGCTTAAATGACCAAAAACAGACAAAAACTGCCAAATATATGTTTGTTTTGCATTTGTATTGTGCAGGAAGTGGATATCAACGAAAAGACAGAAAACCAAGCCAAAATGACAAAACTGAGCATGGAATGGAAAAGACTGTGCAAAATCAAGGCCAAAGTCCAAAAATGCCAAAGTCAGAGTCAATACAGAAGAATCAAGATGTGAAACGGAGCGGAAACTGAAGAACTACTATTGATTTAGATGCAATCTTTAACCCATCTGATGGGCCGGGAAAGCCCAAATGTATATTTGAAAGACTGTGAAGACCAAATGGGCCCTCAATCAATTACAACAGCCCATTTGTGTGCAATTGACAAAGACTGTGAAGACTTTGAAGGCCCAATCCTAGCCCAGTTACAGCCAATCTCAGCCATTGTACACACAAAACCCACTTCATAACCTTATTGGGCTTGAAAAAGCCCAATAAACCCCCCTGTACCTTATTGGGCCTTAAAAAGCCCAATAACATAAGCCTAAACCTTATTGGGCCCAGACACACTCAAGTGGGCCCAATACAAGCCCAATACAAGCCCAACAAAAGCCCAAAATCCTTTTTTATTAAACTTTAGGGGCTAAAATTGCCAAGTTTGAAAGTTATTTTATAAAGAAAAATAGAAATTTAAAACACAAGGGCTGGTTTTGCAATTTGCCAAAACCTCCCTTTTTCTCTTTTAGTTATAAACAGCAGGGACCAAATTTGCAATTTGCCAAAACTCTTTTTTTTCTTTTAGTTATAAACCACAAGGGCCAAAACTGCCACTTTCTAAACTTCTTTTATAACTAAAATCGGCTAAATAAAAATGACAAGAGAAAGAAAGAAAGAGGGCCATTGTTGCATCTTTTTCAAACTTTTCGTTTAAACCTGCAACCCACCCCCTGTACATCCCCCGTACCCGCCAAAACCCAAACCACCCATTTTCCCACGGTTTTTTGGCAATACCACTCTCCCAAGTACCCTTACAGCTCACCCCTCACCTTTTCCCACCTTTACCCTGACCTTAACCTCTCTCCCTGGCACAAACACTCAAACCCGTACCCCACCATTTTCCATGGCTGAGAGTGATGCAAGGCAAACCAAGGGTTAGGATTGATTGGGGAGACATTACACTTCACAAGAAACACAACCCAAGTCCAAGTAAAGGCTGGAGACTTGTATAAAAGAGCCAAGAACAAGCCGAACAAAACATCATCCCGTTTTTACTTTCTTAGCTAAAATCTTAATTAAGTTTGTTTTAAAATCATTGTACTCAGTTCTTTTCAAGTTTTTATTGTAATACTTTCAGTTTTAATAAAAGTTAAGTGTTTTTGAGAAAATTGCTATTGTTGAAATTTCAAGCATCATTTAAAGCTGTTTAATTCTGTTAAATTGTTTAAACATGTGTTAAAAGTTATTAAAACTTACTTGTGATCACTTATCTCTGCTTTCTTTTACAAAAAAATCAGTTAAAAAGCTTTTTTATAAAATAAGGGGGTGTTTGGTTTAACCCCAAAATGGGTCATATGGGAATTGGTATGGGTCAACCTCACTCAGCCAACTTTGGCTGAGTGTGTAGGCTTTATTAGATCACTTAATTCACCACTTTTAGTTCTAAAATAAATTTTTAAGTGTCTTTTGGTTTCTGTCAAAATTTGAATAAGCATAAATGAGCTTAAAGGCTCAAGCTGCTTATGCAGCTTAAGCACACTGCTATTGTGTCATTGATTGGTGTTTCTTGCCATTTTAAAGCATCCCTTGTTTACTGTCCTTTTAATCTCACCATGTAATAGTCAAGGTGTATGCATGTGTGTTTTTTGAAAAGAACCCCCAAGTTTAAGCCCCATTATCAGCAGCTTTAATTAAGCCCTAAGCTCTCAAGTTTTGAAAATAAGCTCATTGGAGACCCCTTTCAATCTGTTTGTGCTTTGATTTAGGTGAAAAGCTCTTGAGAGCTTATTGCATAAGCTCAAAAAGGACCCCTAGCCACTGTTTGAACTCCCCTGGTGCTGAGCACCATTTTCAGCACTCCTTATTTAGCTTATTTTGTATTAAGCCTTAGGATCTTTTAGCTTTTATTTATAGCTTATTAGTTGTTCTTTAAGTCCCCAAAATCTTATAGCTTATCTAGCTTATTTAGTTAACTTATTCTAGGCTTAAGGTTACCTCTTTTCTGTTTTCTTTAAAAAAAACTGTCACCATAGCTTATTTCATCCCCAGCTTATTTTAGGGCTTATTAGACTTCCATAGCTTATATATAGGATTCCCCTAGCCTATTTATCTGTCCCCCATAGTTGTAGCTTATCTAGTTAGCTTAAATCCCAAAAAGCCAAGAAAAATAAGCCATAAGCTTATTTAGCTTCTGCAGCCCCATTAAGCTCACTTTTCTAGCTTATTTAGTTCATTTCAGCTTATACTCCTTTTATGAAAAATGTTCTCCTAAGTCCCCTTTACAACTTTGCTTCTTTTGCTTTTTGATAATAAGCTGTGTAATCGGGTTGGTGTGCAGGGACCATTTATGTAATTTCCAGCTTTATAGTTAGCATATTTAGTCCCTCTGTGTATAACTACCCCTTGCCCGTAGCCCTTTGTCCCTTACTCTGTTAGTCCTTTAGAGTTAACAGCAGTTAACTTTAGTTTTATTAATTAATTAAATTAGGTTAAATTTTAATTAGTTTAATTACTTTTTATTTATTCAGTAACTTTTGGGCAATTTTATATTTTTAGAATTGTTAGATTTTTCTTTATTTAGTTTTATTTTTTCAGAATTTTTATAACTTTTATTTTTTGTCTTTTTCTATTTTCTTAGTTTTAATTAGTTTTTAATCTTTAAAAATTCATAAAAAATCCAAAAATTAATAAAAAAATATTTTTCTTTTTTATAAAATTTTCTTTTGTCATTTAGTGTCTAGGAAAAATATAAAATTTAGTGTAGGCTTAATTTTTCTTAAATTTCAGTTTTAGACCCGTTTTTACCGGGTGCGTTTTACCGTTTCTTTTCGTTTTACATTCAAACGACCTCCGTTTTAGTTCTAGTTTTCTTTATTTTTCAAATTAAGTTAATTAGAATTTAATTTTGATTTTTAATTTAATTTAGCATTTATTTTCTTAATTTTTAATATTTAGGTTTCCCGATACCTGATTCTGTTCCCCGTATTTAATTTAGATTTAATTTTAGGATTTCCCAATAATTAATTATGCTTCCCGTAGTTTAAGTTCTATCCATATTAACTAATTTTTGTTTCCCGTAGTTTTTAAGATCCCCATTTCCTTTGCTTGTTTTCCCGTAGATTAAATTAAGTTTTATTTAATTAATTTTAGTTGTAATTATATCAGTGTTTCCATCATATATTCTCCATCATTCAATTTCTCATCAAACCAGGATTACTTTCAATTGCAGCCTCGTTGGGACATACGACCCGGGAATATCTCTTCCGGAATCTTTTTATCATTGATTCTCTCTTATATATTTTATCTCTTTGTGTAGCTTTTGACCTTTTCCCTTGGTTAAGGGCATTTGGTTGAGATTTGCATTTGAGTTATTTTAAGTGTATACCGTCAACGAATCATGTACCTCAAATGTATTATAATCAGATGGAATATGGTGGGGTAAGATGGGCAACTACTATTAAGCCCTCAGCAGGTTATTCTTGGAAAACACATAGAAAAGGCTTATACTGGGTACCCAAGAACAATAGTAGATCTCATACATCTTCATGGACAACCTTTTCAGATCCACAAGGCAGACCCAAGTCATAAATGGCTTGGGTCCCCCTTAGACACTAATTTTTCTCATGTTGTATATTGTAGGAAAATCCTTATTCAGATGCTAATGAAAAGAAACTTATTCAAGTGCTTAAAAATTACATACTGATGATAATGTGGCTGATTTGTTAACCAATGCATTTGATGGACCTAGGTTTAATCATCTTGTGGTTAACATTAGGATGCTCAATCCATAGATGCTCTGATTGAGGGGAGGATTTGAGTCCAAGGGGAGGACTGTTGTTGTACAATTTTCTAAAACATTTTTAAAAAAAAATTATTTTTTTACTGCTTAGCTTTTCTTTCTACACTTTGTTTCTCCTAGTAGTTGTATTTTTCTACTGGTAGTTTTAGTTCCTTTAGTTCCTACCAGTAGTTAATTTTCCTTTCCATTTTTTTGTATATGTTTTGTGTGTATTGGCCTCACCTTTTGCAGACTCATGGTTCAAGAGGGTGGATTAGTGATTTTCTAGTGCTCTACATGGACCAGGTGGCCTTATTTTGATGACAACAAGTTCATACTGGTAGTTTAAGTGTTCCCTCTGGTGTTCCCAGAGTTCCTACTGGTAGTTTCATTTTTTTCTACTGGTTGACCACTTCCTACTGGTAATGTTAATTTTTCTTCTGGTTGACTTTTCTTTGTGCTGGTTATGTCAGTTCGTGCTGGTAGATTAAATTGAGTTTTATCTTAATTAAAAGTTATCATTGAGATATTGTTGGCATTTAATTCATCAAAGGGTTTCCTACTTAAATGGACAATTACTATTTTCTCACACTTTAAACAGTTACTTTTTCATTAAAACCCTAATTTCCAAACGGTCCAACAGACATTGAGATCATTCCTCTAAATAAATTCAATTACCACTCTCTACCAGTATCAACTCTCATTGCGATCAACAACCAGCACAAAATCTCAACCCTATTTCAAAATCATCAATGGCCGCACTAAGATACAGGGATGAACACAACAAAGTGGGTTATTTGCAAAAACCCAAAGGCAGTGATGATTATCATCAGGTTCTTGACTTCTTGAGGGCTTCTCACATAAGGTATGCTCTCACAAATGACCCCATCATCTTTGACTCATTAGTCAAACAATTTTGGTCAACGGCTACACTCAGGTCTCCTGAGTTAGGTCCCCCTACTATTCTAGCTACTATTGATGAGACCCCCTACACCATTACTGAGGACTCAGTAAGAAGTCAACTACAATTAGCTGATGATGGTGGCATTGATGATTTACCCATTGCGGATATCTATTCTGGAATGGATAACCTTGGGTATGTCACTGAAGGCAAGTTAACATTTTACAAGAACAAGTTTTCACCTCAATGGAGGTTTTTGGTCCACACCATTCTTCACTGTCTCAGTACCAAGTCTGGTAGTTGGGATCAATTTGGTAGTTCACTTGTTGTTGCTCTTATTTGTCTATCTGATGGGAGAAAGTTTAACTGGTCTAGCTACATTTTTAAGGGGATGGTTAGTAACATAGGAAATGCTAAAAAGTTTTTAATGTATCCTAGATTTCTTCAAACCATTTTGGGTATAGAAACTAGTGTTGCAAGTCAATACCGTGTGTTCAAGCTGTCTAGTAAACTTTTTGCTAATATGAAGCTCAACTTTCAAGCTCCGGTAGGTGAAGGTGCAGGGGTAGCTGCACAAGCTGTCCCACCACCCATACCTGAAACTATACCTGAGACTAGGCCTGAACCTGACCAACCTCAAGACCATTTGTCTACACCCCCAAGACAACAAACTTCTGACCCTATTGCTCCAGTCTTTGAGCATGGTCAAAGTTCAGACCCAAACATTGCTTCCTTCTCACGAACCCATGAGACTGATGATGAACCCTTCACTTCCACCAATGTGGAAGATGAACCTTTGGGAGGTTCTTTCATTGAATCTCCACCAAGGTCCACTCAAACTCCCCCTACAAGTCACACTTCAGGAGGTGCAGAGGACCTTATTACACTAACTGCTTTGTCCTTTGTAGTTTTTACTCTTGTGCAGAAGGTAAATTCTTTGGAAACTGGCTATTTAAGGATGTGGTGGGAAAGTTGGTCAAGAAAGTCAAAGCAATAGAGGCAAAACTCAAGCCCAATAAAAGGAAGGTGGTTGTGAGTGATTCCGACCAAGATGAAAGAGGAGAGCAAACTGTGGATTTGGATGCTCTGATTGCATTGGCTAATGCAGCTATGACTGTTGATTCCAACATTCCTCCTGGTGGTCCTTCAAATGATCCTGCTGCTAGTTCCCATATTCCCTTTGGTGTTCCTACTGATGGTGACTTTGCTCCTGCTCATTCTACTTCACCATCCAGAGATCCATTCAAGGGAAAAGGTGTTGCTGAGCCTTCTTCCCCTGTTTTAAAAAGAACTAAGAAGCGATTAGCAGATGAGAGGTTGAGTGAAATTGAAGCTGCCAGATTAGAAGCTCTTGAGAGGAAAAGATTTGAGAAAGAAAAAGCTTGAAATTGCAAGACATAAGCCAATATATGCTAAGCAGTTGGAACAAGAGTTAGAAGAATGTCCTCTTCTTAGAGGGTACGAGACAAGAGAGTTCTTTCATTCAGCAAAGCATTATTCTAATGCAAGATTGATTGACACATGTCCAAGTTCATGCCCAGCATCCTTTTCTCATGAGCTTCGGGGTGCAGATGTGAATGATCTAATTTTGCTGAGAGATGGTTGCCAATAATCATCCAAAGGAAGAGAGCATTTGCTACAACAAACGGCTAAAGAGAAGAGGGATAAACCATGACACCTGCTCAACAAAGGGAATACATAGAGATTTAGTTCAAATTAAGTAAACCTACCAATTTACTCTACTGGTTGGTCTATGAAATATGTGAAATCCTTGGCTGATGAGCAACTCATAGCTGAGTTTGAGAAGATCAGGATGGCTGTGACAGATCTTAAATCTCAAGAACTGAGAAGGACTCTGAAAAGAGCTGGTGAAGCTCTGGCACCAGACACTTCTAAGAAGCAAAAGTCTACTGAAACCCCCATTCCATCTGTGCCTGATGTTCCCCAACCACCAGTTGTTTCTTCACCCAAATCTTCTAGCACAAGGAGGAAGTCTCTTGACAGGAGTCATATAACTAAGCCTAAATCTATACTTACAGAATTGGATTTGGTTGCAGATGATAAGACATTCATCAAGGTTTTTTCTGACGATACTTCTGAAGATGAGCTCCTAGTCTTTGGTGCGTGTTTAGCGGTTGGTGGTGATCTCTTACATCCTCATATGAGAAATTAATGCTCTTTATATAAGTATCAGACTACCAAACATTTTACCACCAAGGAGATCCCTCATATGGTGGATAACAAATCTATTGAAGATATATGGATTTGGTGGTTCAGTACTATGAAAACCATCCTATTGCTGGTGCTGTGGGATTGGTGTTTATGGGGTACATCATACAGGTGTTTATGGATTCTCAAGCAGGTGGTAAGGGTTCTTTGGTTTGGAATCATCAATCTCATTGGCAGATTCGAAGTTGGAGGCTGTATACTCTTTCCAATGTTCATGTCTTGGAAACTGTTTCTGGAGAGGTGTTGTACATGTTTTCAGATGTATCTTATCCTCTCTCAGTGAAGCTCATGGAAAGGATGCTAAAGCACAAGTTGGAGATTGACAAGGATGTTGTGGGCAATGACATGACTACTGCTGAGCAATTGATTCGGTTCATCAAGAATCAAATTGCTGCTGCCCAAGTTTCTCCTGTTTGATCATGGTACTCTGTAACTCTATTATATATATTCTAACTTTTTGCTGTGTCCAAACTGTCTTTTGATATATCACTCTCTTTTGTGTAGTTTGTCTTCAATGGTTTTCACTTTTTGTTTTAGTAACAAGTGTTTTTGTTAAAAGGATTTTGGCAACTGACAAGCTTTTGCAAACTGTTCAAATAAGTTTTGAGTCTTTGGTGTGCAAAGTTGTTTTTGTTTCAGGCACACATGGTCTATAAAGTAAACTATTTTTAGGGTTTGGGTGTTGGTTAACAAACCACCACACAACAAATGGTTGTTTTTACTCACCATGTCCTCACAGACAAGAAAGAGTTGATTCACCACGAGGGTACGGCTCTGGTGTGACTCTCAAATCCGTTGATAGCTTTAATAGTTTTCTCAAAACCATAGGGTCTTTAACTCACCCATGCTTCATTTGCTGAGAGTTAAATGGTTCTCAATTACCAGGCCTCTCAGGCTAGAATTAATTGAACTATGGTTTCAATTTCCAGGTCTTTTAGGCTACAATGAATTGATATAGCTGTAATGGTTTGCTTAAAACCATAGAGTCACTCAACTAGCCAATGTCTGAAGTACAAATTAGCTGAGATGGTTTGCAATCCACCATGGGAGCAACCCTTTCTGGGTCCCAAGGATTGCTAGCCCATCACGCAAACTTACGTGTTAAAGGCTAATAAAATCAGTTTATGGCTGTGATTATTTGCCAAAAATCATCCTGTATCCAATTCACCAATGATTCCATGTTCAAAAGTTGACTTGGTATCTAATTCCCCCAAGTTGATGTCATGATTCCACCAAAGGATTAGCTAGCCCAAGAGTGAGTAGCTACTTGGTAAAGGCTTATCAAATCTACTCATGTTGCTGCGGTAGTTCCAAAGTCTGTTGCTGGTTCAAGATTTCCTAAAGGTGTTCTTATGATAAATAAAGATGATGCTTCCTCTAGAGACATTCAGCTGATATGTACAGAATTTTCAAGTATTCAAGTCAAGTCTCAAGCAGAATTGGATTTGCATTGCAAAGTTCATATTACAATCCTCACGGTTCAAGGACTGAAGAATCTATCTAGAAACTGAAATTAACATGTCAAATTCCCATTTAGGGAGGATTGTTAGGTAATAATGTAATACTTAGTTTCTACTAGTAGGTATGTAGTTCCTACTGGTAAGTATATTCCTACTGCAGGTAATGCTAGTTCATGCTGGTAAGGTTAATTATTATAGTTAGTCCTGGTAGGCTAAGCTAGTTTCCTACTGGAAAAGTACTATCCTAGTATAGTCAAATATTATTCCAGGATAAGATTTTTAATTAGTAGAGAATGAGATAGGCATAGATAAATATAGGAAGTCTGCAAATTATTCTCACGTGATTTTAGGAGATGCCGTTTAGGGTTTCACCACTATAAAATGAACCTACGGCTTAGGGAAATGGAGGATCCAATCCAGAAAAACATAATTCTCCTTGTTCGTTAATAAAAATCCATAGAAGGAATCATTTATTTTTATTATCCTGTACAACTTATATTAGTGGCTATATTTCGCCTGTTAGACATTAGCTTTTCAAAGCACGATCTCTCTTAGTGTTTAGCTTGTGATTACATAGCAATTCAACCAACCATAACAGAGCAGTAAAAGATCTAATCTAAGTAGGATCCAACCGCATAAGAGTGATTAGTTGGTTGTTTGATGGAGTGTTTTCGATCGTAGGCAGTTGTTTAGGAGGGTAGTCACGTTGGACTTGAGGTGGAGGTTGTTTTGGAGATCAATTTTGAAGCAAGTCCAACTTTCTATGACAATAGCATTTAGCAAGTAATCATGCAAATACCTAGTTTGAACAAGTATAAATTAGAACTATTTCACACAATTATGTGAAATAATACTAAGACCTAAGATGAGCAACACATAAAATATTCACAAGTTTAATTAGTTTTTTTTGTAAAAATTATGGCTTTAATAAGTGAAGCATGCAAAGGCCTAGTTTAGACTAAGAGCAAAATCATTTCATATAGCAGGTAGCAATCAATTATCTATATATGTAATTGAGGATCACCAAGAAAAGGGGCAAACCTAAAGGACATATCAATATAAAGACAATCTATTAGGTGTAGTATAATAGAAAGATATGTTAATTGGAAAATAGGTTTCCAATAACATCAAAATGAGATTTATGTTGAAATCCTAGTGTGTGCCTAAATGCAACAAATGTGGAGTAAGAATTATTTTGACTCTAATAAACGTAAAACCTAAGAAATAGTTCAAGTACTCCTTGATTCAATCAAGAGTGTCGAAAATATATATTAGATTATATACTTTGACAACAAGTTAGAGGTCTTTATGCATGAAAAAAAAATGTTTTTAGCATATCTCAACAATGGTATTAAAATAGATTTTCATGTACTCCTAGTTGTGAGAAGGATTTAGAGAAAATAGATTGGGCGAGAGTGGGAGAGAAGCCGGGAATTTAAGATACTTTAGATGTATGATTTAGTAAGAGAGATATCGACGGCGGTTGCTTTCGGCATTTTTATCACAATAGATGTTGTCGATTGTCTTGCCAGTGATTGGCCTAGCAACATTTGGATAATTGGATGATTGATTTTTTGATTTAGAGGGTATAGTGCTAAGGATTTGATGGTGTTTATTGGTGCAAAGAATCACAATGTGAGTTCGTAGAGTATTTTCCCCTTCCTTTTTTAGTTTCGTGCTCATCCGAACATAAATTTTGAATAAAAGGTGAAAAATGAAGAAGAATAAAGACGTAACGATGAGCTTAGAAAACGTCAAGACGAATGATGGTTACGTACAACGAACTTCATCCACCACGAAGATTATGTAGCCTATTCTCGAGTATGGTTAGCATACAACGAACTTCATCCACGAAGTTATGTAGCTTTTCTCGAGTATTGTGAATGTTCATAGAACAATTACACGATGAGGTATGAGGTTATCTTAAAGGTAGTAGAGGCATGATTAAGGTTTTTGTGAAATGAGTTTGACATAAATAAAGAGTGACATTTTAATTTGCATTTCGCCAATTAAAGATACTTAAATATTTCAGATGAAATAATTAAGTTGTCAAGATTTATCGAAATATATTTAATAGTAACAAGACTATTAAATAGATAATGATACGTTTACGAACTTTTTTGTAGATTTTGATTAGTTTTCTATCCTAAGATCGATGGGCAAGTTTGATCCTTATGTTGATAAAACATCGTGACATTCCTAAAGGGATGAAAAGACTAACGGAAGTAAAAGTACTTAGTCTTAGGATGTGTATATAAGAGAAACTACGAATCACTTATGTAGAAACTTATAAGATCTTTGTCATACGACGGTTGATGTTAGCTTTTAGCTTTTGGAAAAGCGTTTTGACATATGTTGTTAAAAGCCTTGAATATGAATTTTCAGATATGATCTTTAACGTTTGCGATTGTATGTTAAAGATACTTGAATATTTCGGATGAAATATTTAAGTTGTCAAACCTACTTTGAGGAGTATTAGATTTGAATCTAACTTTTCCTTGACGAAAGAATAGATCATTTGGAAGTGAGCGAGAAAAGAGAGAGTGATGTGTTTGGTATAAAATTCGACAGCATGGGGCTGTTTGGATTTTTGGATAGGGCGGTCCCCTTAATTATTTAAGGGCCCCACCCTTTTTACAAAGCCGGTCCCCTTAAAATTAAGGGGGCCGCCACCTGAACAAAAAAAATTTGTTTTTCGATTATTGGCTGAATTAATTTAAAGTCTACTATTAGTAATATATATTAGTAGTCGAGATATGATATACTTATCATTGTGTTTCAATGATAGGTATGATTATTGACATTTTAATTAACTTTTCGTTAAATAAAAATTTCTTGGATTATTTCGGATGAGATAATCAAGACGTCAATTAGAGAGATGACTTAGAGACAAGACTTCTTGCGAAGAGGAAGAATTAATTTCTTCGGATGAAAAAATTAATTGACTTGATTTGAAGTGAGACGAGAGTGGATAACGAAGATAATGAAATGATAGGACGAATGTTGAGAATTTCGACAAGACGATTCCGATAGACGTAGATGATGTTAGACACGTAGCCGAGACGAACGTCGAGGTCGAAGGGAGTTTGTTTCATCCATAGTGTTTCGATGATCTTCGCGAGACTAAGCCTACTTCTATGTTAATTGTTAACCACTAGCTCACTCTTCTTCATCTACGTGAGTTCGCTATACGTGGTCATAAAAGATTTCCATTTCATAAAAGTATGTCGATAGACTATGAGAAAGAATAGTTCATAGTGAACTAGTTCTTTAAATCTAGAAGCCCAACAAATGATATTTCTAGTGACTATAATATATTCTAAGACTAAATTATACTAATATATCATGGCATCACATAAATATCTTCTTATGACCTATATTCTACGAGATTGGAAAGTAAGACGTACCTTAGACTTTAAATGAGTTTCTTCAATGTCTTCAAGGTAGAAAGCTTTAAGGATAAGGATTCATGGGAATCCTATCATGAACTCTTCAATCCATTTGTCGGAAGACAAGGAATGTTTGTAGATGTCGAAAATTCAAAGGTTGAGACGACTTAGCCATTTGGTCCCCAACGTTTCATGTATCCGAAATTATTGTTTCCACAAATGTTTTTCATTTGATTCGGACACATGCATGGTGAACATCTTCCACATTGAGTGAAGCTTGGTTGATGTGGATGATTCCACATTGCGTGATTAGTGTTAGGGTAATTTTGTCTACCTTGGTCTCTTCTAGGTTGAGGTGTTTTAGACCGAGGATAAGGACTATTAGTTCTTCTCGGAGGAGGAGTTTTAGACCTCATTTTGGGTTTAATAAATCTAACTCCGGGTTTTGAAGAAGGTTTATAAAAACGTTTTACCTCGTCATCACTCGCAATCGGAATTTTAGTATTGTTAATAAGTATGAATTTTTGTTTTGAAAATGAGTTTGATTCTACCAATTTTTCTTTCGACTCGATCTCTTGTGCTTTTACAAATTTTACTTGTTTGGTTTCACTAGAAGATCCTTTGGTAAAATTAAATCCTAGACCGGTTTTATCTCCGGAGGGTTTTTGAGAACTTATTATTTTCTTAAGTGAGTGACTACTATTATCAAATTGATTTAGCCTAGATATTTCTTCCTTAAGTTTTTCATTTTCAAACCTAAGGTCTTGGCATATTTTGCATTCATCACTAACTTCCTTATCCTTTTCTAATCTAGATATTTTATCTTTTAGTTCTAGTACTTCATTTTCTAATTGAATTCTAGCTTGTTTTAGACTTTTATTTTTAGCCATGACTTTTAGTCCTACTTTGCATAGTCGACTATATTCACTATCTAAGTCTTTTTCGTCTAATGATGATTGGTCATTACTAAAGTATTCGGTTTCGGAAAGTACCTCATTCGATGCTTTAGCCATAAGACATTTTTCATCATTTGTCTTCTTCTCTTCATCTTCGTCGCTATCACTCCAACATCCTCCAACAAAAGCTCTTTGATTATAGATTCTCGACGCTTTTGGACATTCACCAATGAGATGATTTGGATCACCGCATTTAAAACATTTCCTTTCGCTTTTGCCATTTTTGTCATCCTTATATTTTTGGAATGGCTTTCTTTCATCGTGTGGTTGTCGTACAAACCTACCTCGTCTTTTGAAAAATTTCTTGAAGTTTCTTACGGCCATGGCGTATTCTTCGTCTTCACTATCGGAACTTGAGCTATTTTCATCACTAGATTCCTTTCTAGCCTTCAACGCAATAGATCTATTTTGTTCTCTTTTGCTTTTGACCGTCTCAGAATCTTTCTTTATTATTTCTTCATGAACTTTCAAATTTCCAATGAGTTCATCAAGTGGTAGAGTTGTTAGATTCTTTGATTCTTTAATAGCCATAACTTTTGCGCGCCATTTAGGATGAAGAGCCCTAAGAAATTTCCTAACACAATTCTTGCTAGAAAAACTTTCATCAAGTGCTTTTAAGCTAGTAATAATAGTGTTAAATTTAGCAAAAAGGCATATCTATTGATTCCTCTTTCGGAATCGTAAATTGTTCATATTGTTGAACAAGAAGATCTATTTTATTATCTTTGACTTGATTATTACCTTGGTGAGTTACTAGTAAAGAATTCCAAATATCTTTTGCGGTTTCACACATAAAGATTCTTTCGTATTCTTTACGTGGTAAAGCATTATAAATTACCATTTTAGCCTCATTATTTTTAGAAAGTTTTCTTTTTAAATCATCGTTTTGTTTATCAAATGGTACTATTTCATCCTTTTTAGTTTCGGGATTATTTTGAAAAGGAAGGAAATCACCATTGGTAATAATATGCCAAAGATCTAGATCTTTTGATTTCACATAAGTTTCGAATCTATTTTTCCAATAAATAAATCCATCACTTTCAAATAGTGGTGGTCTTTGCATAGATTGCCCTTCTAAATATTTTTCCGATTCCATAGATCGATTCAAGTTTTAAAATACAATTTATTTTAAAATTCTTGTTTAACGTGGCTCTTGATACCAATTGTGGAAAACTAGAAGGGGGTTGAATAGTTTACCGCTTTTTAATTTAAGGTTTATGTTTGTTTGTAAAACTTAGATTTGACTTTTTGTGAATTCAATGCTTGCACAATATGAACAATATAAGTATATGAAATGATAAAGTAAGACAAGAGATAAGAGTAAGAACAATCAAACCACAACGCGAGGATTTATAGTGGTTCGGTAACGAAGCACCTCTTCGCCCTACTCCACTCCCCGAGCACCTAACTCGAGAGTTTTCTTCACTATGTCAACAAACTCCCTTATGGCGGAGAAAACCGTACACAACGTTGCTTACACCGATTTACGACACAAAGCTAAATGTCGAGTTCTAATCTTAGCTAGAACCAATCTATCACAACACAACTTCACGACTTGTTCACTACTTCACAACTTTATCACAACTTCACAACTTCTTCACGACTTCACGACTTCACAACTTCTTCACGACTTCACAACTTCTTCACTACTTCACTACTTCTTCACTACTTCACTACTTCTTCACACAACTACAATTATCACAACTATCTAACTATACTTACAAAGATCACCAAGATCTAGCTACTACACACAAATACAAGATATACAATTGATTTACAAATATGTGATATGGATGCAACAAGGTTGCAATACACACTAAGGTGTAATACTTCTTCACTTGATGATGGAAGTATTCTTCTCTTGCACTTGAGAAATTAAGCTTGGATCACTTGGAAACAAAGCTTTATGATTAGATGATCAAAGAATTTTAGAGAGGATATGTGGGCTGTTTTGAGCAGAAAGAATGAGTGCAAAAGGTGAGAAAAATGTTGAGATATAGTCCAGTATTTATAGGACAAGAAGGAGGAGCGAAGTCTATGGACGACCCCCTTAAATAGGGTGCCGACCCCCTTAAAACTCAGGGGGCCGCCCATGTAATTAAAGGGGCCGCCCCTTATTCAGACGCTCCTTTTTTGTCCTATTCAGGGGAGGTGTTTACTGGACCATTTCTAGCCGTTTTAGGTCTGAAAATTTGAAATTCAAAATGTTAATTTTAAATAAAACATTTCTTTTAAATGTAGAAAATGTTTTGTGATGTTTATAAAAATGTTTGCAACATTTTATAAAAGTATGAGGTTGAATAAAAATTTTCTTTGATCATAAAATGCATTAGGCATTTGTTTATTCATACCTTTAAGTGATTAGAGTGTCGGAATGAATATTTACTACTAATTACTTGTTTACGTTTAATTTTACATTTGACTTTTTTATATTTTGTGATTATCAAAACGTAAGGATGTCAATAAATATTAATAATGTTTTTAGGCATTATTTATATCAACACGCTTGTTTTTGTGCGAGTCTCTAGCTTGACTCTCCCCATATCATCGTAATATTAGGGACGAAACAAGTGGAAGAGCAAACTTCCATCGGAAATTCATATGCCACCGGCTTTAGAGAAGAAAAATGAAAAGCGGAGATGCCGGGGTCAAAAATGATATCCTCACTCCCGGAGGAGAGAAGAAAAGGAGAAACCACCAGATAGGTGAAATAAGGAAGAAAAATGCGGATAACATATGTGAAGGGAAGATAATGGCGATCCTCAAAGGTCAAGCTCACATATGTAGGAGAAATTTTTTTCTCATGATCCGGGGTCGGAAACTTTGACCATAATCTTCAATCATTAATATCCACGTATTTTTTTTTTTAACTCCCTCGGGTCATGATCAAGGAACACCTCGGGAGGGAGACTAAGTATAGTATCATTACTAAGCAAACTCTCACGATAGAGTATATCTCCCTCCGAATCATGATAACCGTCTTCAATATCCGTAGAAATATCAACATCAAGAAAAGCATCGATCTCATCAATATCGCCTCCCGGGTCAAAAAAAAATTTCCTTTGTCATTAAATCATCAATTGGAGCATCGTACAAAATTTTCTTCCATTCATTCGTTTTATATTTCGAATCAAATAAATCATCATTCTCTTCGAAAGGCGGTTCATCGGTGAACCCCTTGAGAATGGAAACAACGCTTAGACGAATCATGGTAAAGTAAAAGCTCAATGTCGTCACCTGGGTCAAAACATTCATCCTCGTTAAATTCGAAAAGAGGTGTGACAAGCAAAACTGGCTCATCAAGGTTAGAAACATAAGAGTCCTTACTCTCGATGTTCTCAAACACCTCATTAAAAAGAGGATTTACGTCACTAGAGATGTATTCGTCATCGAATTCGAAAAGAGGGTTCGAGTAAATTTTAACATTATCTTCCGGAACGTCCTCATCGGATAGTGACTCGTCATCACTAGAGGTAAAATCGTCATTTGAATCGAAAAGAGGGTTAGAGAAAGTCACGGATTTTTCCTCATAAATGTTAATGGGAGAGAAATCATCACACGAAGGTAAAATGCACTCACTATCACTCCTGGATGTATCCTCGGACTCACTTGGGATTGGAACAAAGTCCTCAACACTAGACTTTATTACTTCATCCGATTCCTTTTCAGAAATAGTGCTAAGTTCCTCATTCCCCATGATGAGAGAGTCCTCGGGCTCCAAAGTCGGTAAAACGGGTGTGATTGCAATAGACGGAGGAAGTTCAGAAATAATATCTCTCAAAGGAATAGATCTTTCCTCGTAATCATAGTCATCATCGTCATCATATCAAAAAGATTTGAAACGCTGCGAAGGATAAGTACTAAGATTAGCCACCTGCTCTAGACGCTGAAGCTCTTTCTTTTTATTAATCTCAATACTCATTCCATTGAATTTACTTTTAAGCTCATTGACTCGCGCGAACTCAACCCTCTTTATACATAGATAATTGTAAACAAATATAAATATATATCAAGGAATAAAATCCGCGAAATCAATGAAACCGGAAGCAGTATTAGAGCTCTCGGGTCGTTATTTCCCAACGAGGCTGAAGGGAAAAAATCGAATTACGGATTGATGATTGATGACTGAATGACAAAGATTTGGATAATATTGGGCACTAAACCTAATAGGCAAATGCACTCAAAGATAAGCAAGGCAAATAAGCTAGAACAAGCATAAAAGCTAGAAATGGCAAAAACACTTAAAGCTTTTTACACTAAGACACAAATAAGCTTAAATAAACTTAAGACAAAATAAAAATAAGCTAGACTTACTCTAAATAAGCAAATTCAGCAAACACTAAGCTAAGCTAAGCAGAAGAAACTCAGCAGTACTAACAATCAGTACTAGCAGTATTAACTACCAGTATTAACTAACAGTACTAACTTGGAGTTAGTACTGCTAGCTTTGAGTTAGTACTGCTAGGCTAATAAAACACAAAGAAACAAGAAATAAGCAAATAAGCTAAAACAGAAGTTTAACTACCCAAAATAAGCACTTAAGCATAAGAATAAGCAACCAGAATAGACTATAATGATAAATAAGCTAGAAAACTAAAACTGATAAACTCTTAAAATTATTTTGAAAAGGCAAATAAGCTAAGAAGCTCTCCACTAAGACAGCAACACCAAAGGGCTTTTATCTACTCTAAAAAGCTAAACCAATCTTAAATAAGCAGAAACAATAAGCTAAGAAGCAAATCAATGAACCAACAGTACTAACAGTTTTAACTGACGGTACTAACTTGGAGTTAGTACTGCTAGTGTTGAGTTAGTACTGCTACCTTTGAAATCCAAGAAAATGAACTAGCAGTACTAACTTGGAGTTAGTACTGCTTGTTCCAAACAGCCCTTAAAGTTTTCAAAAATCATTTTTTTATTTCAAACTGATTAAAAACAGATTATCAGTAACAAATTAAAACACTTATAAGCAGACTTTCAATCAATAATAAGCACTTAAATAAGCTAAATTAGTCTAACAGTATTAACTTATAACTAACAGTTTTATTAAATGAACTAACAGTACTAACTAAGAAAGTGACACAAGCTATTTTTAAGCTAACAACTAAGCAAGATAAGCACTAAACATACTGATAAAGCATAAATAAGTAAATATAAGTAACAAATAAGCACTATAAGCAGTTCTGCAGTAAATAAGAATGATAACAAAAAGAGACTTACAACACCCTAGCTCAAAACAGGGTCAAACAATAAATCTACAAGCTCTAGCTTGCATAGAACAAGCTAGTGAGAGTCCATAAGCCCATCCAGAACTGGCTTATCATCCATAAAGTAAGCTGTGGTGTATTTGCGGTTTCAGCCAGTGATTTTTATGATTTTCTTTAACTACTTAATCTTTTTATTTATTTACATAGGGAAAACAGCTTTATAAGTAAGTGTTATTGAGAGCTTTTTGAACACAAAACAACACAATTAAGAAACTTAACACTTGGAATTGTAAATTGATTTAAAACCTCAAACTTGCATTAAAACTTGAAAGTGTTACAAAGCTGAAAGTAGAAGCTGTAAATGACTTAAAACAAACTGAAAATAAGCTAAATTATTTTTAAGATTAAAAATTAAAAAACTAACATGTTACTCACTAACTCTCTCCAAAGTTTACAAAAGACTCTATTTAATAGCGAAGTTTCTTTCTTTTTCTTGGATCTTCTTTCTTCTGTGTTTCTTTGTAGAGACAAAAACCAAGTGTGCTTGTTGTGTGAGGTGATTCTAAAACAAATCCCAGCCTTCAATTACTTTTGTGCTTCTTTTGAGGCAATCACAGCCATCGAAAATACTTGGGAATGGTGAGGGATTGCCAACATGGACTTTATACAGCTGGGGGGAAATAGTAGGGTGGATAAAATGATTTTAGCTAGGGTGTTGAGTGGTTTTGCAGGGTAGAAGGTATGGGACGACATCCAAGTTGTACCTGGGTTTTTGTTGGGGCGGGAAAGAAGGCTTTTGGGTAAGTAGGCAGTTTTGTCCCTTCAAGTTATATAACTTGAATGCAATCTTTGCCCGGTTTGCAATTTTTACCCTTGTCTTTTAATTCTTGTAATACAACTTGAGGTTTGGCAGTTTTAGTCCCTCAGGTTGTATTTTATTCATGTGTCTGACTTTTGACTTTGACTGACTTTGGATTGACTTTGTCTTTTCCATCCCATGCTTGGTTTTGTTTGTTTTTGGCTTTCTTTTTGTCCTTTTCTTGAATATTCGTTCCTGCACAATACAAATGCAAACATACAAATACAATGTATTTTTTGTACGTTTTTAGTCATTTAAGTCCATTTTTAATGGAAAATGGTATGTGTAATTAAGCACATACCACTCATCAATCATATCTTCACATTCCCTTCTAAAACGAATATCTATTTTCTCATTACGATAATCTTTAATCTGTAAGTCATTACTTAAACTTAACATTTCATCTAAATAATGCTGCTTCAGATCCTCCATTTCTTGGATACTCATTTCCTGAAGAGTTGATTGATTGATGCTAGCCGCCTGTTTTTGTTGAAGAAACTTTTCACAAAATGATCGTATCATGTTGAGAAGTTCTTCCTATCTATCGTGCACATCTTGCTGATTAAGGTCTTCTTGATGGTTTATAGAATACTGCGAGGGTTGGTCAAAACCGGAATAGTTAGGCTCAAAATAGTCTTGATTCTTCGGTTGACATTGAAAACTTTAGTGAAGACCCCTATAGTTTTCACAGCAAAGATATTGTTGAGAAAAACTCGGTGAATTTTGTGAATAATAATTATCACTAAAGTTTTGATTGTAACTTGGTTCCTGCTCATAGACAAGCGAAACCCGTGGTGGACAATCATAACCATGGTGAGAATCATTTCCACATAACTTGCACGAGTATGTCTCGTACTGGGATTGTGGAGGGTGAGTGAAAACATTTGGAGGATCATTGAAAGAATTCAGATTTGAATCATTAACGAATGAATTTCCAGCTTTAGAATTGAAAAATGAACAAAATCCATCTCCAAGATAATGTCCATACCTCATACATGTACACCGTTGACAACGTACACCATCTTCTAACGGATCTTTACAATGAAAACAATGAAATTGGTTGAACGAAGATGTTAGGAGTTGTGAATGTGGGTTAGAAATATTAGGAGTTTGATTATAAGAATTTGGATTAGAGTCATAGACGGGCTCATCTCCGAAACTCACATTGGTACAATGCCTACAATTTCCACCATTAAACGGACCTCCACACCACGAGCATCTTGAAAACTAAGACATTTTGAAGAATTATCGGATAAGAAGGTTAAGAGAATAAGAATTAAACGAATAAGAGGATAAAGAAGAATATTTTTAGATTTTTCAAATAAGACAATCCCCCCCCCCCCCCCCCCCCCCCCCCCCCCCCCCCCCCCCCCCCCCCCACAACCCCCCCACCCCCACCCCCCCCCCAAGACATAAAGAAATAATAAAAATTAAGAAAAATATTTTTGGTAACCAAAAGTCAATAGTACACGGTAGCTCTCTAGAAAACGCACAAAGAAGCGAAGGAGCGGGTAAGCGCGAAGCGTTTTAAAAACCTTCTCCTTTTGGGTCGAAATTCGTAGGATCGACCCTCCTTATACCTCTCTTATAGTTTGTTTACTAAAGACGAGCCGAAACGACAATTAACAAACGGTTATTTTTCAATAAAAGAAAATAAGAATAGAAGTGTAAAATATTTTTTTGTATTTTTATATAAAATAAAACGAAAACTTTCACGGCGGAACAGGAATCTTCAAGGATTCGTAACCAACGAACAATCCGTAAAAATCGCCACACCTTTCCCCGGCAGCGGCGCCATTTTGATGGTCCGTTTATAACACGTATCAAACAAATAACCCTCAAATGTATATAATATATATATATAATAAAATACATATACGAATACGTAAGCAAAGTATCTTACAAATTATTCTTAGGAAAGAATAATAAGTAATCAACACGGGTATCGTTCTCCTCGGTGAGAGGTGAATGGAAATTCACGATTGTGTTGGGAATCGAGCTTGAATGTCATAAAAAGTTTTGGATTTTGGTTTTTAATTCTAATAACGTAAATGGAAAGCAAATAAAGGCAATCTAATCTAAAATTAAAGGCACACTAAAAATAAGGACACAATTAAATTTAAACGTCAATTAAACACTTAACGGGAATTTAACGACTAACGGGAAGCAAAAATAAAGCAAAATAAACTCTAAAAACTTAAAATTCAAATTTATAAAACCTAAATGAATTAAAATAATTTTTGAAAAATAAATTATATTTTTTTTATTTTTATTTTATTATTTATGAATTAAAAACAAATTTAATCTAAATAAAATATTAAAAATAGTAAACTTATTATTAAAAATTAGGAAAAATTAGGAAAAATACTTTTAACTATTAAGAATCTATGAAAAATAAAAACTGGAAAGTTGATTGAAGAGATAAGCAGAAAATAAGCTATTAAGCTCGAATAAGCAAAAACTAAAGAGACTATAACATTTAAATTATGCAAAGGTATAAACGAAAAAGTCCCCAGGGCAGTTGGTTGAGGGTGAGTGTGTTAAAGTGTTGGGAGTTAAGGTAGAGGTCTCGGGTTCGAGCCTGTGACTTCCCTATACTCCTAACATTTTTATTTTTGAAATTTTATTTTTGAAAAAGATTTATAACATGAAAATAAGTAACTTTTTACTAAAACTTGTTAAAAAGCTAGGAAAAAGATACTTGGAGTGACAGTTTAGCTTGTAAGCTTATATGACCCATTTTAGCTCAACTGTTTGGATTTTTTCTAGGAAGAGAAACAAAAGTAAAAAACTAAATAAGTAAACATGCTTTTACCTAAACTTATACGGCATTTATGACCACAAATGAGCAAACAAGATAAGCTGAGAAGCACTAAAAAGCTTGAAAACAAGGGACACCTAAAGAGACTCTAGACATATTTTAAGCTAACTCTAAGACTCAATAAGCTCAATAAAAAGCTAGGAAACCTAAAACAGATTGAAACTCATATAAGGAGAACACAATTAAGCAATTATTAAGGACATTGGGTACAGAAATAAGCTAAACAAAAGGCTTAAAGAGATGCAAGTCTAAGCTAAATTTTTTTGGTTTTTTGACATTTAAGACATATTTTAACTTATATTTAAAAACTTAATAAGCAAAACTAAATTAAGAAAACTAAAAACAGATTAAAACAATAACTCAATAAGCAAAATTAAACTATAAGCTATTAAAACCACTAAATAAGCTAACATTCTAAGCTGAAACAGTCTATTCTTCTTAGACTTCTTCTTGGCCTTATTTAAACTTTTAGACACTTTTAAGCTTAAAATTAGGACTCAAAAGCTATACTAACAACCTGGAAAACTAAAAACAGATTTAGCCCAATCTTTAATAAGCTAATTCCAACGAATACTAACTTCAATTAAGCTGTAAATTGACCTTAACTTTTCTGCACCACAACAAACTGATGAAAAAACTTAGATTCTCTTGACCATTTGACAATTGGATTCAAATAAAACTTAACCAAGCTAGAATGCTTTCAAAACAGATTTACCTAGTGACAATTAGAGCCAGATTAAGCATAACAACAACACCTTATTTGCATTTTAAAGGACTTAGCTTAATTAAGTCTTTTTATGAAACTAGAAAAATGACAGATCCTAGACACTAATAAAATAGACTTAAAACTTAACTAAACTAATGCTTAAACTTACTAAACTTAATCCTAAGACTTATTATGAGCTTACTAATCCTGTCCTAATGACCAAAATCGCACAAGCACTACACAAGCAGTCTTAATTATGTTAAGCCTGCTTGTGCCAAACACCTCTTAAAAATCCTAAATTCAAAGTAAAAACTAAATCAGATTTCAAAAAGCTTCAAAAGCTTAAAATAGATTAAGCATTAAGTATATTAAGCACAATTAAGCACTAAACTTAAAGAAATAAGCACTTAGACATAAGCTGCACTAATAAGCATATATAAGTTCTAAATGACAGTTTAAACTCAAATCTTAATCTAATGACTAATAAGCTATAACATAAACCTGAAAAGCATTTATAAAGACAGAAATAGCAATATTAAGCATTAAAAAGCAAAGAATAAGTAACTGAATAAGCTGGAACAACAATAAGCAAAAGATGGAAAAGTGAACTTACCAATCCTTTGCACAAAACAAGGACAATAAGGCTCTTAAGAGCTAATCAACAAGCTTCAGCTTATCATAGATAACCTGGTGTGGTCATAAAAGCCCTTCACAAATTGGCTTTTCTTCCAAAATAAGCTGAGGTAAATTTTAGGGAGAATTAAAGAAAGTGAGCTCAATTAAGCTTATGAAAGAATTTAACTGAGTAATTCTAGATTATGAGAGCTTATAAACTTCTTAAAACATGATTAAATGAAATGCAATTAAGTAAAACAGAATTTAAAAGACAGAATTTGTATAAACTTGAATTTCATTAAAACTTAAAGGATTACATTAAATTTGAAAGGAAATTACATTAAGCTTTAAAATATGCAGAAAATGAGCTAAAAATAAGACTAAACTACTCCTAATCTAATCCTACTCCTAGATGCCTATCTCTGTGTGAATTCCCTCCTATTTATAGTTGAGGAGTGAATGTTCTAGGCCTTCCAAGAGCGTCCCATTGCCAAAATCCAAGCCCTTAGATCAAATCTATCATCTAGTCACCCAATCTTGGCCCTTGGATCAAGTACACGTTATTGTAGCCAATAGTAATCTATGGGATTGCCAGCGTGAATTGAATGTTGTGAGTCGTGTTAGGAAATGGGTCTTCTAGAAGCACATGAGGCGTGGTTAAATGGGTGGTTTTACCAGTACGCTTGTTACTTTGTCGTGAAAGGGAGGGAAAGAAGATGATGTACAGTAACTTCTATTTTGACATGTGTTATAAAAGGGTGTTGACCAGGGAATTTGGACTTGGGCTTGTTATATGGGCCTTGGACTTGGATACTGGATAAAAGTTTTTGGACATTTGATTTATAAATGGATTTAAGTATAAGGATTTATAAGTATAACCCTTAATGGGCTGACCCGGCCTATTAAAATGGGTACGCCTTCGGCTTTCAGTTTTTTTGCGCTCTATCTAATCTCGTGCTCAGTTTCGTCCGTTTTGCCATTGTTTTTGTCTTTTTCTGAATATTTGATACATGCACAGTACACGAAGCAAAACAAGCACATATATGGCATTTTATGTCCGTTTGTGGTTATTTATGCTCATTTTATTAGATAAAAGGTATGTGTAATTAAGCACATACCAACAGCCTACATGGGTTTTGTGGTATATCAGATAGATGTGAAGAGTGCATTCCTGAATGGTAAAATTTCAGTGGAAGTGTATGTACAACAACTTCCTAGATTTGAAAGCAGTGAATTCCCAGACCATGTATGTAAACTTGACAAAGCTCTGTATGGGCTGAAACAAGCTCCTAGAGCATGGTATGAAACTCTTTCAACATTTCTTATTCAGCACAGGTTGTCAAAGGTCATTGACACGCTCTTTTTAACTTATAAAACTAAGAGTGATGTCATTATAGTACAGATATATGTAGATGATATCATTTTTGGGTCAACTAGTGTTATACTTAGTAAACAATTTGCCAAGTTAATGACCAAAAAGTATGAAATGAGTATGATGGGTGAACTAACTTATTTTTAGGTTTTCAAATCAAACAAGATTCCAAAGGAATCTCTATTTGTCAAGAAAAATATGTTAAGGATTTACTCAAAAAGTATGATCTAGCTGACTGTGCCTTAGTGAAATGCCCTATACTTTCCCCAAACAATTTGGGCCCTGATGAGTCAGGGGTCTCTGTAAATGAGACTCTATACAGAGGCATGATAGGGTCACTGATGTACCTTACAGCAGGCAGACCTGATATCTAATTTTCCATATGTCTCTGTGCTAGGTACCAAGCTAACCCCAAGGAATCCCACCTTGTTGCTGTAAAAAGAATTTTTAGGTATCTCAAAGGAACTCCAAAAAAACAAAAAATATTCTTTTTTTTTTTTTTGGGGGGGCCCCTCTGGTATCCAAAAGGAATCAGGATTTGAATCTAACGCATACTATGACTCAGACTACGTTGGTTGGTAAACCTGGATAAAAAGAATACCTCAGGTGGTTGTCAGATACTTGGAGGAAAGTTGGTATGTTGGAGTGCAAAGAAGCAAAGCTCTGTAGCAATGTCATCAGTTGAGGCTGAGTATGTAGTACAGATGGTGTGTGTCAAGTCCCATAGATTCAAAATTTACTGGCTGACTATGATGATCTTCATGACAAGGTGCTATTATTTTGTGTAATACTAGTGCCATGCATATCAAACAATCTAGTGTTGCATTATAGGACAAAACATATTGACATCAGTTATCACTTCATCATAGACCATATTTTAAAAGGTGATATTGAGCTTCATTTTGTACCTACTGATTTGCAACTGGCTGATAGTTTTACCAAACCTCTAGCTGAGCTTAGCTTTACTAGATTGGTGGCTGAGTTAGGTATGCTTAATATTGAAAAATAGGTCTCTAAGGTCAAACTTAAAGACCAACTGAAACAAAAGTGCTTCCCGGGAGACAACCTGGTCATTTTAATTGTTTGTCGCATTTTAATAGTTTGTTGCACGAGTCTGTCTTCCTAGACACTCTATACGGCGTATCGAAACACTCTGGATACGGCGTATAGACGTGTCTGGACGTTATCAGTTTTAAAAACCTAATATTTAATTTTCAGTATTTAATTGTTTTTAAAGGAACCATACGGCGTATCCTAGGGTTTGGGATACGGCGTATTGATCTCCGTACAGTTGTGTGTTTAATTGTTTTCTTGTACCATTGTAGCGAGATAGAAGTTGCGCTTGTCTTCTAATATTTTATGTAGGACCTTGATGAAACTATGATATGGTATATTATGAAAAAGACATGTGTTGAACTTATCTGGGCATTTTGAAGCCCTAGTCAACACACTTTTTGCTCAAGAACTCATCTTGGAGAATTATAACGAGCAAACCGTCAGGGGGTTTTCCTAATTCTATTTTCCCTTATTACTTAATTGTTTTATCTATACAACGAGAATGTTGTATAATTTAAGTGGGAGGATGGAGAATTAGAATCTACTTGTCTTCTTTTTTACAAAATAACATGCAAAGTTCTTAAAAAATGGCCAAATTTAATTTTTTTCAGCATGAATTTTGTAAAAATCACTAGTTACATTATCTAGCGCACTATAACCCTTGATACATATTGTGAGAATTAAGCCTATCCCGTTTCCAATTGCTTACTAAAAATTCCACAAAATTATGAGTGTGCTGGTGATGTAGTGGACTTTAGAACTTGGCCTGGTGTATCACTCGAGACCGTAATGATTAGTACTATGGATTTAGATGGAGGAACATGTTCAACTGATAAATTTTAAGGATTAAACCAAATAGCCTACATGTCGTAAAATTAACTAACCACATTGGTTAGTTAACTCCCGTGTAACCCTTATTTACTCTCATTTTTAGAGTAAGATTCCCTAGAACAACTTGTTAAGCCATTCCTTTCTTTTTCTACACCATATTATATGTTTCGCGACACCTTTGCACCTTATCCTACCATGTAGATTAAGCCTATTTTAATCAATGTTGCTAGTCGCTTTCGTGTATAGTCTTGTATTTTCTGTGTCAAAGTGAAATTTTTCTATCTCTGTAATGGTCGGGAAATTGCATAATGCAATGGGAAAAATATGTAGCTCTTAAGTTTTGCTACTTTCACGATTATGAATCATGTCCGAAGAAGAAGTATTACAAAGAAAATATTATTCGGATGAATTATGATAGTGAAGACGGTGAAATAAAATCGAGATTTATGATGTATTGCAAAAAAAATGAAAAAAAAGAGAAAAAGCAAAAAGAGAATGAAGAAGAAAAATAGTCGTTTTAAAAGAAGTTTATACCGAAGGAATTACTTAGAAGGATCGATTATTCGTTAATACGTTACAAAAATCAACGATGTAAAGTCTTGTAAAAAGTGGCTGGTATCACCACGTATGTAAAGAGAGGGATGCAAGGGAAGTTGACCGTTATGGGAACGCCAACTTAGGTTGTCTTTGTCATGTCTATGATCGAGACGTTTGTCTATATGTTCGAGTCTTTGTCATGGAACAGTCAGGGGAAAGTTACTAGCAACCGTACCTTATTTGTTGGCTTAATATATTTGTTTCGTGAATTTTGTTTAACACCCATCTTACTTCCCTTTCGTAGCAACTAACCTTAATTTCCCCTCGAACGAGGACTTGTACGAGCATGCATGTCTATTCCATCGTTACGGCCATGTATGCATGTCTCAGCTACCTTATTGGATGACGACTTTCGATGAAAGTTAGAAGCTCCCTACCCTATATCGTTCTTCATCCTAACCGTTGGTTAAACACAAACAGGGATGTGTTCGGATTGTATGTGTCTATTCTGTTGTTACGGCCGTGTATGTACGATACAGCTGCCTTGTTGGTGTGGTACTTATGGTGAAAGACTGTTGAATGATCAACCTTAAGCCTTCTTAACCCAATTTATCTTTTGACTTGTTTCTCCTTAGCTTTAGCGGTGGAGATGTGTATCCTTGCCAAGCCTATGATAGAAAACTAATCACGACCGACCAATTGAGCGTACCAATTAAATGTTTCACCTTAGATTAGTTGAGTGATCTGAGTGTTTTCATTTCCATATTTCGTGACGAGATTGGTTATGTACAGGTGATTAGGATAAAATGATGCTTAAACGGAAAATCCTCAACTTCGGTTGGGACACATTTTCATAAACTGAAACTTTTCTAAAGTCTACTTGAGGACAAGTAGGATTCAAGTGGGGGATATTTGATGACATGAAATAACGTCACTTTATTATATCATTTATCCCATCTGTTTTGCCCACTATTATACAATTATTGCAAAATTTGGTACTTAATTGCTTTAAAGTTGATAAATGCAGTAATTCAGGAGTGTTTTGTGAAGACATGCTAAAAGGCGCATAATTTGGAGCTAAAATAAAGATATTTGAATATTGTTGATTTCTGACCAATACATCCTATCCAACTAAAGAGATACAGCGTATCAGTGCCTGAACTTCATAAGAAAACGCGTTTGACCAATTCCCAATACGGCGTATCCCTTCTGCTTCCATACGCCATATCCATAAAGATAACTATTCGAAGATACAGTAAATAAAGTAAATTGGGAATGATATCACTGATTGATTGAGAACGTAACACGCACTCCAAGGAATCCAGCCAAATACGCCGTATCGACCTAGCCAGATACGACGTATAGAGTCTTTTTCATATACTATAAATAGAAGACTCAAAAATGAGTTTTCAGTGTGAATCATATTCTATATACCATACTCATTAAAGAGGAATATTAGAAGAGAAGATCATCCACCAAGGTTAAGTATTGATCATGAATCCATAGAAGACATCGTGTAATTTTTACTCTCTTAATTGTTCGATTTTAATTGTTTGATTATGCTTGTATAATTACAATTGTTGTGGGCTAATACCCTCGGGTATTAGCCATCTTAATGAAAGTTCAATGTTTGGTTTGTTTTAAAATTGATTTCTTAATTAATCATTGATTGTGTCACCTCATACTTGTTTATGTGTTTGAATAATCGACCTATCATTCAACTAGGTCTAGTGATACCTAAAAAGTAATCTAGATACCGAGATAACTCTCCATATCGTGTTTTATAATACTGGACCAATAGGATCACAAATAACGTTCTATGTTTGTCTTTGAATTATGAGCTTAGTTAGACCGGCAGGTGACCCGTTTATGTTTCAGCAATCATGCTCTTAATTAACTGACAAAGATTTAAATAGTGGACTACCAGTATATAAAACACCATCAAATAATAAGTGGGTAAAGTCACGTTGGGCTAGGGTTTTAACACGATCACCATTGATTTGATTCCCTAAGATAGATTATAATTAAACTAAAGGATGCTTTATGCGGATGCGTTGATTGGTACATGATTAATCGTGTCTAGGTCATACGATGATGCCCCGCCTAAGTCTTAAGAAGGATATGCCACCTCGAGATAAATAAATCATTACACCAAAACAAACAAACCAGCATTGAACTGGATTTAATATGGCTAATACAGTTTTCTATCATTTGGTTTGTACCGCTTTTCTATCTTCTAATTTTCTTCTTTAGTGTTTATTGTTTATTGAATTGATATTTGTCACCACCAAACCTATGCCAGTCTCTTAGGCTGAAAACCTCCATATCATTAGACAACGTATATAGCATAGGTTTAACCAGTAAATAGACTAATTAGAACTAATTAAAATACTGATTGAATATAGGATTAATGTTTCACTCTTAGTGTTCGACACCCTACTTACCGCGAAACTCCACCCGATCGGGTACACTGCCCGTTAAAGTGTTGTTTTAGGTTTGTCGGCTAAATATAAATTTAAAACTTGATAATCAAATAATTGACCCTACAAGACAGCACATTAGTCATAAACCAGGCAAAGAAGCTAGGACTTCCTCCACCTCCAGCACTTGCAATATTTGGAATGACAGCTGAAGATAAGAAAAGGAAAAGGACAAAGATTCTCAAAGAAGTCTTTATGACTAAAAACACCACAGTTGATAGTATGCAAAGGAACCTGATTCCTCCCCCTGAGGTCGTGCTAATCGAAGGCTTTGTCATCAACGAACCTGAGTCAGGAATCTTCTTCATGAATAAGAATACGGGTATAGCCTTCCAAAGAGAAAGTGAGTTTCATCTGACACCTACTGTTTAGCTAATTCGAATTCAGAACCAAATCAAAGTTGACTCAAAGATTGCTGATGAGATGTTCAGAAAGATGATCTATGTAATAGAGGCTAGGAGTGATTGTATAGAGGCTAGGAAGATTGTAGAAAAGAACTTAGATAATTTGGGCTAAAAACTAATCAAATCAATGAAGTTCCTTTTGTTAATCTTTCTGTCAATTATGTGTAAGAAGAAGCTGTGTACTCACTTACAATAATTATTACTTAGCATAATTTATATTCAAATAAGGAGAGATTATTGGGCCGATTCAGAGCCTAGTAATCAGTGCCTAGATTTAAATAGAAATTAGGCTAAGTATTAAAGAACCTCTGAGTGGTGGACTCAGAGGTAATGAAAGGACTCTCTGAGTGCAAAGCCTCAGAGAGCAACATCAGACGTATTCAAATCAAAGACATCGTCAAGGAAGTCGAAGATTACTTGAAGACATACTCGTCAGCTAGGATGGAATATCAGCTGGTATGTAGAAGGAATACGATGAGGTTCTAAGGAGAGTCAGAGGTGGCAATACTTTGACTATCCTATTACCCTTTGAAGAAGAACGAGCTGAGCTTAAGCTGTTCTTTGAAGTTTAAGCGGGAAACTTAATATCTCCCAAAGGCGCGACAAAAGGTGATTTGAGTTGTTTGTACCAAGTACGAAGTTGGTAAAAGTAGTGAACAGTTGGCAGAACTGTTCACTAAAGTATGGGTGGGTAGTTTCCAAGATTGGACGTGCATTAAATGCATCGTATGTCGTCCACTAGATTCTTGACACGTTGCAACTACCCCCACTAAGGACCTAACCTCGTATTAGTATAAATACATAATGTTGTAAGGAGTAAATGCCATCGCTTTTATTGTTGTTGTTATTATAGGCATTTACTCCTTTGCCGAACTTACACAGTAGACCTCTGATCCTATCAGCTGGCTATATAAGTTCGCTTGTAAACTTGATACTCTATCAAGTTTACTTGTTCAAAGGGTGATCATACATTGTCATTCAACTTGTACGATCCATAGCATATTGTAATACTTTGATTCTTAATCAATAAAGCATTACACGATTGAAAAGTTATTACTTGTGTTATTTACATTAGATAAGTGTTATATTTCATATAGACGTGTTAATTAGGATTTTCAGTTGGTAGATCTGTTTATGTAATTGCAAAATCATGCATCGTTAGTCCTTCTCATAAATAATTGTTAATTTTTGTGGTTAAGTCCATCGTCTGCGTAAAATGTGAAGGCATGCGACAAAAAAAGTAACAATCGTAAATTTTTAGGGAAGAAAGATGCATATTGTGTAAACCACAAGG
This sequence comes from Tanacetum coccineum, assembly GCA_026074375.1. Taxonomy (NCBI): domain Eukaryota; kingdom Viridiplantae; phylum Streptophyta; class Magnoliopsida; order Asterales; family Asteraceae; genus Tanacetum; species Tanacetum coccineum. Next base: position 61,342 of record BQNB010000597.1, on the reverse strand, counting down.
ACGGAATTTGTAATTAACTTTAAAGTAAATTATAATGACGATAAAATTTAATCTTGAGATTAGGAGGATGAGCAAAAACCGAACCGAAAACCAAAAAAACAGAATGTAGCGAAAACCGGTCCAAAAAAAGATATTGTGTTTCTAGAAAACTTAAAAACCGACTTTTTTGGTCCCGTTTTGGTTTTATTTGAAAATCAAACCGAAGTAACTGCACAAAACCGATTAGCTATAGTCAAAATTTAATATTATTATTTAAGTTAAACTCATTAAAATTTGTAATTTTATGTTATAAATATCTGTGTTTATGCTTTTGGAATTAAACATTAAAACACGTATTGGTTGGTATATTACGGCATGAGTTTCTCAAATTATCCAATTCATTTGGTTATATTATTACCTAGATTTTCAATTTCATATTACAAAAATAACGTTTTGTATATGTTTCAACACATCACGTAACCTTGTGGCAAAATTTTATATCATAAATACACTAAAAAAAATTTGAAAATATTCTTTAAATTTTGAACAAAAAATACCAAGTTGTTATAAACCAAAAATCGTACAATAGCGGAAAACCGTTAAAACTAAAGACCTAAAAAACCCCGAGTTATCTAGATTCTCAAAGGTCCAAAATTCTTTAAAAAACATATAGTAAAAAAATAATATGAAGTTATGAACCAACTATATTATCTAAATTCTATTTTTAAAGGATTTTTACGGTAAATTTATTACTCCAAAAAATGATCCAGTACAATGAATGTGGGTGAATCCCACATCTCAGACCGTTACATAGGCGGTAGCTAACATAACAAGAATAGCTACTCCACATGAGGATGCAACTATAACTAGATTACAATTGACTCGAAAAACATCAAAATTAATTTATTTCTTGACCCGACCACAAACCGTGATATCAAAATCATCACAAATAGCCTGAAGGTTTTCAGACATATCATGACTTTCATAAAGATCATCATCATAAGGGTCATAATCATCATCCCATTTTGTTGACCTATATTGTTCTAACAAGCTATTAGTATCATATCCACTATCATTGCCAATTTTTAAACTTGTTGATGCCATAAAAACTACATGTTCATCGACCACATCTTCCACTTCACTATCACTATCCTTATTAACCGTAGAGACAACCTTGGGCAACGGATTCCCGTCATCATCCACAAGAGTAAGTTTCCTATCAATAATTTGTCTTTCTAGTTTATCAATTCTTTCAATTATAGGGGTAGTACTAGTAATACTAGAAGACACATGAAAGAATCCATGATCGGATGGAGACACGCCAAAGTTGGCCCCTTTCCCAGCCGACTTTGAAATCCCCCCATTTTGTACCTAAGTCATCATCATTTTCAACTGAATTAAGCGCATCAAATAAGTTTGAATAACTAACATTTTTTCAAGACACCTCAGCTTACTTCTTTTTACCACTAGTGTGTGCATTATTCTTATTAGAGACGGGTCTATAAACTTATTTAGTTGGTCTAAAACCCACCTTGGACTAACCTTAACACCTCTAGCAGCTTGTCTATGATTCTTCAAGTTCTTTACCACATTCGAGACAATATTCTTAAGACACTCTTCTAGAACATGACCAAATACCTTGCAACTCGAACACTTAAGAGGTTTCCACTCAAACTCAACACGTATAGTACACATATAGAACCTCTCACCAACAAGTTTGGGCATTGCCACCATGATAGTATCTTTTAACTCCACATTAGCTCAAAGCTCAATCATTGCTCTAGCATAAATTGACCTACCCCATGATTGCATGCACATGTCAGATGTGTAGGAATCAAGCATCAAAGGAATATCAAGTTTAGTAGCAATGACACTCAAACTATCCTCGCTAAACGCCGTCATAGGAACACCATAAAAATTTAACCCAAATTGAAACAATACCAACATCTTCTTTTAATAAGTTCACATCAGAATCCTATTTTTTTCATAATATATGGATTATTTCGAATGAACCAAGGGCCATTCTCAAGCATTACATCCATTCCATCATTTGAGTTAAACTTGAAGAAAAATAACTGGTTAGACGAGCTTAACATTTATTTAACCAGACCAAATTTACTCTAAGTGTTCCTAACATAGTTATCAAAAATGAGGTAAGCTATCTATTTTCCCAAAAAAAACCATAGACTATATTAGCAAAATGTTCACTAATAGTTCGAACAGAATCCACCAAGATAGCTACATCAGCCCTCTTCCCCTCCGGTGCAACTAAAGTGCAGAAATTCACACTTTTCCTACTCGGTTCACTGGTAACTAATTTAGCATACTGATAACTAATTTAGCATACGAAGTAGGCCCTGATAACATCGAATCAGAATTACTCAGAGTAGCAGGCAAATCAATAACATTAATTGGAACATTACCTTTGTTTAGAGAAGCTGTACAACTAATCGATGTCGAACACTGCCCTACATTCCCTTCCTGCGTATCATTATTATTCCAAGAAGCAATCAGCTTCTCAACCGTAGGACCACCCAAACTACTAACCACATGCTTGTCTATAGTAGAGGACACCGTGTAACCTATATCCTTTGATGTATTAGAAGTCGAGCCATGTTGTTTCTCCTTTAAGCCTCTCCCTCCCCCACCTCATTCTGATTATAAAAACCACATTCCATCCCTAACACATACAATCCATACGCAAGCAAATAAGGAGCAGACTCACACCCTCAAAACAACCTTGAATCTCACACAACCAAATGTACCAGTAGCACACTATCCTAGTAACACCACTCCTCGAATGGGAATAATTAATTACGAGCACATAAACAAAACGCAACAGGATACACCCTGATAGGGTTTAGCAATCAGTTCCAGTAACAAAACCAACGAATGAATTAAGAACCCGAACCAACAAAATCAATTACGTTTGACTGTTACGAATCACCACTTGACAGTAAATAAAAAAACCCTAACACATAAGTATTAGAGATTGGATTCAAAGAACAAATCGTTAAACCAAAACCCAAAAGACGATTTGAAAAGAAAAAAAATCATAACAATAGTTTTTGAAACCCTAACAATCTAAACAATTCAAAGACGATACGAGAGTGATGAATTAACTCAGGATGTTAATGCACTAAACACAATCATTAATGAAACGGTAGATGGATCAGATTTGTAAAAAACGATTTAGGGTTGTTATATGGTCACCAACGTGGCTGCAGGATAGGAGCGATTTCTCGTAAAGGATGGGAATTGGCTCCATTATTATCCAAATTCTTCATGGCGTTAAGATTAACGTTTTTTTAATTTTCACTCAAATTAATTTTTGAGTTGATTACAAATTTTGTCCTTCTATCTTACACAGAATTGCACCGTTCGTCCTGAAGAAATTAACGGTCGTTTCTTGTTTCGCTAGGCGAAATGCGAAAAGACTAATATACCTTCATGTTTTATGTACGTGAGTGACTTAACCAAAATAACTAACGGTTGATGGTGAAAAGAACAAATGTTGCAAGATTTTGCAACCATCGGATCTTGCAAAGCTTAAAAAAAAGACGAAAGGTGCGATTGTTTGTAAATTACATGGACAAAATATGTAATTAACTCTAGAAAGTATAAAATAGGTGCTCAATCGTGGGTTTGACATGGTTTAATAGGGTGCGAAACCTCGATGCTCTTGCTAACTAGTCTTAGGTTGAGGTTCATGTTTAATTTCTTTTGTTCTTAGGTATGATTTATTGTTCTAATTATTTTGAGTCTCCTTTTGGAAGGCTGTTGTTCTTCAATAGAAAAGTAGGTGTTTTTCAAAAAAAAACAAAACTAATCAACCTTTAGTTTTGATTTGATATTTTTAATTGTAAAAGTCATCTTTGTTTAATTCTAGGGATTACAGAAAACCCGAATTATATGGGGTGGTAGTGGGCATGCTTACCGGGTTATCAGGGGGTTTAAGGTATTAACGAGGATTTATATCGTTTTGGGTGCGGGGAATGGGGAACATCATTCCCTCACTGCCTCGAAACATATATATAGGTAAAAATATATTACAATGTTAACACTTAGTATTTCTGTTATAAAAACGTGATTCTTTATGTGTCAGGTTCGTAAAAAAGGTTTTAATTTTCAAAAGGTAATTCATAGTTGTTTATGTTTCATATAATTAGTTTTCAACCCCGTGCATACACGAGGATGTTAAATAAGAATTTTCCTTATATAAAATCTTTTATACTTAAAAAGTTCACTATGTGTGCACACATAATTTTTTACGTAAATTTATAATTATATATTAATATCGATTACTATTTTGTATATAATTTTGTTAGACGAAGTATTTAACTTTCTTTAACTTACATGATCTTGACATTATATTGTTGTTATTTAAGTTTAACTATTGATATAGTGCTATAGACATTATGCGTGCTTAATAACACGTAATTACCATAATTTTTTTTTCTTTCGAATATCCTTATTTAAACTTTAGAGAGGAATTATGTGTGTCGTTGTTACATGTACACTCTTGTGTATTTAGTTTCATCTCACAGTAATATGTGTGGTCGTTAGGGGTGGGCCTGGCGGTTTGGAGAAGTTTTGGTCAAATCTAAACCTTGAACCGAAATCTTCGGTTTTTAAGAATTGCAAATAGTATGATTTTGGTTTTTTCAGTTTGAATTTTCATTTTATCTCGTTAAATCGGTTCGGTTTCATTTTTCATTTGGTATTTCTTCTTTTACCTTTGGATTAACCGATAAATAACTCCTAACCTATTTCATTATTATTTCATTCCAATCATGATCCATAAAAAAGTAGTAACTTGCAAGTTTCCCAACAAATAAGCAAATTATGTCTCCATACAACATTATTCAAACGAGATTAATAGTAGCAAAAAAATGCAACAATCCAAAACTATCAAATAAAGTACGATAAAATAATATAAAAATTCATAAAATTATGAAATGCAAGTCTTAGCATTTTGAACAAGTTTTACAAAAGTCCAAGTGGTAACATAATCTTTAGTAAAATAATTAAGCAGATAAGATAATTTTAAATATTTTCAAAATGCAAAAGGTGGGAGGGGGGAGGGGTTTTCGATTCGGTCTTTCATAAGCAACCAAAAAATACCCCTAACATTCGGTTTTTCTAGAAATCAAAACCGTCCCTGTCAGTTTATCATTTGGTTTGGTTTTTTTGATTTCGATTTGGTTTTTTGGTTTTTTTGCTCACCACTTCAATTTGATAATTATATTCATGCTAACATTTGTTTTAGTCTTATTTAATTTGAGTTCTGGGTACACGCGGGTTAAACTTATAAAGAGGAATAACATAAGTCATTATTCAACGCCGTTAGTAAAAAGAAAATACTTTCGTGGTCTCCTTACCTAATCTCATACAAAGGAATAACATGAGTCGTTATTATATACATAATCTCATGTATTGATTCACATATTACACTAACACGTGTTTTTATTTTTATGTTCATAATTCCATGAATATATTTAACAAGTTTGCTTGCCCGCGTTTCGCTGCGGGACGTTTGACAGGTGTCATTTTTGGTTAGTTGTTAGCATCCTTGTCGTTTTAGGTGTCCTTGTTCCGTAATGTATACTCTATGGATGCAATGAATAACATAAGTGTTGTAAAAGATAGCAAACAATGCGTATCTATGTAATTAACCCATGATGAATAACAACATGATCATTTTCATGCTCGTTAGGAGCCAAAAGTTTAGAGCATAGTTTACATATGTTGACATTGCAGCAGACGGAAGCAACACATAAAACAACCAAAAAAACCAGGGCCTTGAGAATTTAGTATTTGGATATGCAATAAGGATATAGATGAATCAAAATAAAAAAACATAAAGTGGCATATATAAAGAACGTCGTTAACCCAAGGCGGTAAAAGAACAAATGCCTTCTTAGATTTAGTTGCGGCAAGTAGTCCTTTCGAGATAGGCTACATAATTTAAGCGGTTTCCGTTTTGTGCCTGCACAAAACAAACCAAGTCTTAAACTTTATCATCAAGAAAAAAACTCCAACGCTTTCGGGACAATAAGACGTTAACACTTGCAATTATGCCGTCAATGTGTTTACCCACTGATTAGATAAAGCTCCAGTCTCATAGAAGAACTACAAATATGTGAACAAAGAATACTACCTTCTTTATTGTTGAAATGAGACTAATAAATCTAGCAAGGGGAATTGCATCAACAAAAATTGTATTCATTAACTAAAGCTTTAAGAATTTAGAATGTAATCATTAAAGATATCTAATGTCCGTAAGGCTACCTGTTATGTAGATATCACAAAATGGCTGTTGGCAAATTAATTTGATCTAGTTTTCAAATATTCTTTAGTTTTGACTGGGTCGTGTTATCCCACAGAAACATTTGATCCATTTTTTCTTAGGTATACAACATTTCTATGTTATACATGATTACAAATTCGGTGATCATTTAGAATAAAGCCCGTGTATAGTGAAGGAAGATGGAGCTTGTGGAGGTGTTTCCTGCATACTAAATAGTTATTTTTAAGCTAATCTCCAAACAGGTGTTGCAACAAAATAACAGTTCGCAATAAAATAACAGTGTGCATGATATAAAAGAATTAGCCTATATATAATTATATATATATATTCTAATTACCAAATATCAAATAATATAAGTAAAATTTCGTTAAGAAATGAAAATCACTTTAGGAAAAGTGATGACCAAATCTTCTCGGGTCGTATCCCTACGAAGCGTGAATTGAGAATCTTGTTTAAGTTCGTGATCGCGTGATTTGAATAATCGAAATTTTGATTTGAATTTTAATTCTACTAACGCAAAAGCAAATAAAGACAAGCTAAATTAACAATTAAAGCAATAAAGAAATTTAAGCATAAAATGTTAACGAGAATTAAAAACGCGACTAATTAACCAAATAGCACAAATTTAAAACCTAAAAATTAAAAATGCTAAATTTTAAACTTAAATGCACTTAAATAATTTTCAAAACAGAAACTAATTTTATTTATTTTAACTTTTTTTATATTTTTACACAAATTAAAACACCTTTAATCTAGAAAATTAATAAAAATTACTAAACTATTTTATAAAAATTTAAGAAAATTCCTAAAAATGCTTAATACTATTACTAAGATTTATAAAGAAAAACGAATCAATAAGCTCAAGCCAATAAGCTGCTAAAAATCTAAGAAGCAAATAAGCTAAAACTAAACTGAGTTTATTAATTAAATGAAACAATCCTATAAATGAAAAAGTCCCCATGGCAGTTGGTTGAGGTGTTGGGTGTGTGAAGGGGAGGTCACAGGTTCGAAACCTATGACTTCCTTTTTGATGAAAACATTTTTTTTGAAAAAGCTAAACTACAAACGAAAATAAGCAATTTTAATAAAAGGACTTTTTGACAAAACTTAAAAATAAGCCAGGAAAAAGCAGTTAAAAGGCAACAATTTTGGTTTTCTTAAGACTTTGAAATTAAGCTAAACTGTTTGGCTTTTTGGGACTCAATAAGCTAGAAGAAAACTTAATAAGCTTAAAACAGACTTGACCCTGGACCTAATAAGCACTTTAGACCAGAAATGAACTAATTAGATAAGCAAAAAAGCACCTAAAACCAATTAGACAATTTACTCTAAATGATACTTTTAAAAGACTTTTGACACTTTTTAAGCTTAAATTAAGAACTAATTAGCATTTGACATAAGCTATAAGCTAAAAACAGATGAAGAACTAAACTCAGTTGACTCAAATAAGCTGAAAATAAGCAAATAAGGTAATGAAATAAGCTAGAAAAAGGAAATTTAAAATGACAGACACACTACTTTGGTTTTTGGCATTTTGAGAAGAAGGACCTTTTTAAAAGCTTGAATAAGACTCAAAAAGATAAAACAGATCAAATGAGCTAAAAAAAGATTGAGAAGGATACTTGGAAAGCACAAATAAGCTGGAATTAGTAAAATTGATTTAGAAAATAAGCTAGAAAAAGCAGTAGAAAATGACAGAATTAATTATTATTTTTGGCTTTTCGGATTTTGAAATCAAAACTTAAAACTTAAATTAAGATTCTAAACTACTTAGGACAAACTAAAAACTAAAAACAGATGAAAATCACTCTCCAATAAGCTAAATGCAAACAAATTCAACCTATATTAAGCTAAAATGATCCCACAAACTGAACTGCAAAATGAGACTTTTCAAGAACAAAGAAAACTAACATAGACTACTTGACTAATTTTTTTTTGACTTAAAAGGCTATTTCAAAATTTAACAACTTAAAACAAATGCATATTCATGCAAATGAGATTCATTTATATCCAAAAAAACTCAACTCAAATAGACTTCTTAAGAAAATTCAACAAATAAGCTGTTTAGAAAAAACCTAGAATTAGCAGACTTAAGGATTTGATAAAACACACTAGAAAACTTAATAAAACTTATTCAAACCTTATTAAAACCTTATTAAAACCTGCATTTAGACTTAACGAAAGCTTATGAAAACTAATTAGAGTGCCAAAACAGATTACCACTATTCTAACCTGATAAAATTCCTTAATCCAAACACCCCTTTAAAACTTGAAATCTAATTATAAGCTAAATCAGACTCAAATAAGCTAAGAATGTTGAAAACAGATTAAGCACTTATCATTTTAAGGGCATTTAAGCCAAGAGTTAGGAAAAAAAGCACTTAATAATAAGCTAAATCTATAAGAAGTTTTAACTTCTAAAAGAGCAGTTTTAAATAAATCTTAAACTAAACTAATTTAAACTAAGAATTAGACATATTAAGCTAACAATAGACAAATTAAGCACACTTAAGCACAAAATAAGCAAAAATAAGTAGTTTAATAAGCTAAGAAGGCAAATAAGCTAAAAATGGAAAAAGTGAATGTACCTTTGCTCTTTGCTCAAAACAAGGGCTTAAATGCTTTTAAGAGCTTATCTACAATGCTAGCTTATAGAATAAGCTCCGAATAAGCCCTATATGCCCTTCCATTTCTGGCTTATCTTCCAAGTGGCTTATTCAACTGTTTGAGGTAATTTGAGTGAATGACTTATTCAGTTTAGCTTTTAGAAAGCTAAACTGAATGAAAACTAGCTTATGAGTAATAAAGAGAGCTTAATGAACTTATTAGCTTATATCTAAACAATATTTAAACGATGATTGCTTAAGAGTGAAATAGAATTTAAAGCACAATTTAAATGAAACTTTGAATTTTATTAATATCAAAAGAGATTACAAGCTTTCTATAAAGAAAATTACATTAAAATGGACAATAAGCTAAACATTACATTATTAAGCTAATTAAAAAGCTACACTAAAACTACTAAAAGCTAGATAAAGATGGCCTCTTACTTGATGATAAGCCTTTCAATGTTATATGAGAAGAAGGAAGGATCTAGAAGCACAAGGAGCGTCTTCAAGCTCAAATCCAAGCCCTAATTTTTGCATTCAATCTTTAATCCACTGTTAGATCATTTCCACACATCATTAGCCAATGAGGTTCTTGGGGATTGCCAGCGTGGCTTAAATGGTGTTAGAGGTGTCAGGCATAGCCTTCTAGAAGCACTTGTCGTGTGGATGAATGGTGGAGTTACCATGTGTAACTTGTTAAGGTGAATTGGGAGGGAAACAAGGATAAGACACAGTAAACTTGACCCTGTGTTTATATCATTTTGACTTATATTCAAGTGGCTTTGGGCATTTGTTTGGCTTTTAACAAGGATAAGGGGATTTATGAGATTGATTTGGATTAGATATGTATAATGATTAACATTTTTAGCTTAAAGTATTATAGTATAAATCTTAATGGCTGACCCGGGTCCAATAAATGGTTACGTGTCAGTCCATTAAAGATGTAATACGCCTTCGCTTTGATTTTTCAAACCTCCATCCCTTGCTCAATTTGTCTAATTTTCTAATTTTTGTCCTTTTTGATATATTCGATACCTACATAATACAAATCACAAAATACACATATACAATGCATTTTCTATGTATTTTTGGTCTTTTAAGCTCATTTTAATAAAGAAAAATGATATGTGATTAAACACATATCAAAAATCCCCCATACTAAGCTATTGTCGTGTCCTCACGCAATGTCATAAATACACACTTATAAAACTAAAAATTTCAACCCCTTACACTAATTACCTCGAAAAGTAGCTAAATGTTCATCTAAGGGGATTAAGAAATCAATAGTTTTGAAAAGCCCCCGTTTTACCATTTTTTATATATACGTAAATATTTATTAATATCATTTTTTTATATATATCATAACTTTAAGGATCACGGAACAAGAAATACTAAAAGGATAAATTCATCGTCCTCGATTTTTCACCCGCCCCACCAAGCTTAAAAACGAAATCATTGTTAAATACAAGTTAAGATGCTAACACTACTCATAAATGCTAATTGTGAATGCATAGCTACTTTTCGCTCCCTTATTCCTAAATCATCTAAAGATTTTATTATTATTATTGGTGATAAATAAATTAAATTCTTATTCATATAAAGTAAACTCGATTTAGACTACAATTAGTTTGAAATCTTTCCTAAAGAGACGATATGGTAAGAATAAGATCCACTTTAAGGTTTTAATTTCGCATGATTTAGGGGTTATCTTTTTTATTTCATCCGAAACAACTCAACTACGAGTCTAGAGACGGAGGCTTTATTTAGATAACCCCGAAGTCGAAATTTGGCTTTATTCTTATTATTATTGCAACATTATAAAACCTTGGTCCTTGATCTCCTCGGTTTCATGTTCCACTTCCTTCGAGAGAGGAGAAGGAGTAGGTGGAATCGTAGGTCTATCATAAGCAACACCACTTCGGGTGGTAATAGCTTTCACATCAAATTATCAGAAATATCATCCACCACTTTTGTAGTCAAAACTCCCATATCGGGCTCAATATCAAAGTAAACATCATCATCAAGAGGTTTTTCAGGAGGACGAGGAGATGATGGAACATTATAAAAATCAAAGTGAAATGATTCATACTCAGGAAGGGAAATAGAATCATCGTTAAGTAATTCTTCAAGAAAAGAACACCCCCCTCCGAGTCATAGTTGTCATTCTCAATACCCGGTGGTATCGAGTCATCCAGAGCAAGAAATATATTAATCTCCTCCATAAGAGAGTCACTATCCTCGACGGGGATAGGAGATGGAGAGAAAGATTCGATAATAGCATCAGGAATCTTAGAATTAAGTTCTTCCGGAGAGTAAGGAGATGAATCATCATTCAACAATTTTCAATTAGATAAACCTCTTCTTCCATATCAAAATCGGATTCTCGATGGAATTGGATCGATAGGAGCTAGTTCACCAGCGAACTCCTCGATAAGAAAAATTATCGAATTAGCACGATTAAACAAAGATTGTACTAAATCGGGTATGGCATCTAAGTGATCAATTTCTTTTCCCGGAGGAATAGAAACGATATCATCTAAACCCTCATTCTTAGAAGAAGAATCATCACAAACGGGCATATCACACTCACTTGCGTAATTAGTTAAATCCTTAGACTCACTTGGGATTGGGACAAGGTTCTCAACACTAGACTTTATTACACTGTCCGATTCCTTTTCAGGAATAGTGCTAAGATGCTTGTCCCCCATACTTAGAGAGTCCTCGGCCTCCACGGTCGGTAAGACGGGTGTGATTGCAATAGGGGAATTCTTATAAAATTCACTCACTTGAATAGAATACTCCTCGTCATCATCATCATTATCGTAGTAAATAGGAGGCTTCCAATATTGAGAACTAACTTTAGCTGCCTGCTCTTCTGCAATATTCTTTTCTTCCTGCTTTTCTTGAACGTATTTATTTAACTTTTCACAAAGAGCTTGTAAAGCTTGAGGAAGTTTCGCTTCAAGAAGCAATTCCGCCATACTTTTTTCTTGAGGAGGTTGATGAGTGACGGAATATTGCGGGGGTTGATATTGGTCAAAACCAGAAGAATTAGAATTATAGCAAAAATTAGGCTCATAGAATTTCAGTTGTTGACATTGAAAAGTCTCATGAGGACCCCCACAGCGGGTACAACAAAGAAATTGTTGTTGAAAATTAGGTGAAGTTTATGGAAAATTATCAAAGTTTTGATTGTAACACGGTTTCGGCTCATAGACAAGCGGGACTTGTGGTGGACAATCGTAACCATAATGAGCATTATTTCCACATAACTCACAAGAATACATCTGGGGTTGTGGAGGGTGGTTGAAAAAGTTTAGAGAATCATTGAAAGAATTCGGATTAAGATCATTGACGAATGAATTTCTAGCTTTAACACAGCATATAGAACAAACTTCATCCATGTAATTTCTTCTACACCGTACACAAGTACACTGTCGACAAAATAAACTGCCAAACAAACCTCCACACTTGAAACAACCACGTTGGTTGTATGACGACATTAGAATTAAACAAATAGGAGGATAAGAAGATTATTTTTATATTTTTATGAAAGAAAAATATAAAAGAAAAATATTTTTGGGACCGATAGTCAAAGGTGTACGTAGCTCTTTAGATAACGCACAAAGAAGCGGAGGAACGGGTCAGCGCGAAGCGTATTAAAAACCTTCTCCTTTCGGGTCGAAGATCGTAGGATCAACCCTCCTTATACCTCTATTTTAGTTTGTAATCTAAAGGTGAGTCGATTTCACAAGTGACACAACGGTTATTTTTGTTGTTTTTTTAATTTTTTTGGTATTTTAAATACTTTAAGAAAAGTATTTTTGGTTTTTCTAATAAATCTACGAAAATAAATCGAGAAAAATAAAATATTTTTGTATTTTTAGTTTTATATAAAAGAAAATAACAAAACGATAACTTCACGAGGAAGGGTCTTCAAAACACTAATCTTCAAACTTCAACGCGATATTCGTTTCACAACTTCCCCGGCAGCGGCGCCAAAAATTGATATAAAAGAATTAGCCTATATATAATTATATATATATTCTAATTGCCAAATATCAAATAATATAAGTAGAATTCCGTTAAGAAATGAAAATCACTTTAGGAAAAGTGATGACCAAATCTTCTCGGGTCGTATCCCGACGAAGCGTGAATTGAGAATCTTGTTTAAGTTCGTGATCGCGTGATTTGAATAATCAAAATTTTGATTTGGATTTTAATTCTACTAACGCAAAAGCAAATAAAGATAAGCTAAATTAACAATTAAAGCAATTAAGAAATTTAAGCATAAAATGTTAACGAGAATTAAAAACGCGACTAATTAACCAAATAGCACAAATTTAAAACCTAAAAATTAAAAATGCTAAATTTTAAACTTAAATGCACTTAAATAATTTTCAAAACAGAAACTATTTTTTTTAACTTTTTTATATTTTTAAACAATTTAAAACACCTTTAATCTAGAAAATTAATAAAAAAATTATAAAAATTTAGGAAAATTCCAAAAAATGCTTAATACTATTACTAAGATTTATAAAGAAAAACAAAATAAAAAGCTCAAGCCAAAAAGCTGTGAAAAATCGAATAAGCTAGATAAGCTAAAACTGAAAGAGCATATATGAATTAAAGCGTGTAAGAGACTTATGAAAAACTCCCAAGGGTGCGCTGATAAAGGTGTTGGTGTGTTAAGGGGGAGGTCACATGTTCGAGTCCTGTGACTGTCCCTTTTTATAAAATATTTTTTTTACTCCCATCAACTTACATCACTGTTTTATTTTTTATTCTTTTTTCTTTTTTTATGACTAGCTGAAACTAAAGTCTTAAATAAGCAATTTTTTGTTATAAAACAACTTGTTCTAAAACCACTCAATAAAGCCAGACATAAGCTACTTAAAAGTGACAGAAATGCTAAAAAGCTTAATAGCTTTTTAGCCTTAAATGGATTTGCCAAAAGTACTATAAGCTAAACCTCAAACTAAATGAGCCAACTATGGCTTATAACTGATCTAATGAGAAAATCTAAACCAGATTTAAGCAAATCAAATAAGCCACAGATCAGATAAGCAAATAAGCAATTTAGGCTAAAATACTTAAAAACAATCTAGGAAGGCACCTTTAAGCTAATTTTTAAGCTACTAAATCATTAAGCTAATCCTTAAAACCTAAAAACAGATTAAGTTTATACTATAAGCTACTAGAATAAGCCAAAAATTAGTAATCTAAATCACTAAACAACCTAGAAATTTACCTATGAAAAGGCTGTTTACACTAAAACTATGTTTTTAGTTTTTTAAAGTTTTTATAAAAGACTAAATGGCTAACTACAGGCCTAATTTAAGCTAATCTAATGATGTTTTAAAACCTTAACAAGCCCAAACAGATGCGGATTATAGATCATACACCAATGATTCTTATGCAGAGAGATTTAGACTTATAACATTACTTACCTAACTCAAATTAAGATCAAAACCTAACTTTGAAACTTAAATAATTGCATACTATGATAGAATTGATCCAAAACTTAACCAAACCAATAGAACAGTTTCAAAACACATAAACCAGATTCAAATCATGAATACAAGACCATTTTTATCATTTTAAGCACAAAGACTCTATGATTGAAATCAAATATTCCATACAGTTTTAGAACAAATGTTTAAGCAGATTTTACATTCTATTATAAGAAACTAAGACCTATCAAAAAACTCATTCAAAACATAGATCAAGACTTGATCCTAAAAATGAAGTATGATGAATCAATAGTTGGTTTTTATAAAACACAAGTGCAATTAGCAGTATTAACACACGGTTAATACTGCTAAGCCAAACACCAATTTAAAATTCTTAAAACCAATTTAAGCTTAAAATAGATTATGAAAACTAATCAAAGAGTAAAAACAGATTAAGCATAATGTTAATAAGAACATTAAGCAAATCAATCAAATAAATAAGTTTTTTTAAACATAAGCATAGGCTTATAAAATGCATATTTTTTGGCCTTTTTAAGGACAGATTTTATAAAAAACTCCAACAAAACATTGAAATACATATATGAAACCTTTAAGACAAATGTAATAAGCAATATGAAGACTGAATAAGCATAAACAAGAAGGAATTAAGCAGAATTAAGCACTAATAAGCAAAAACAGAAAAATAAGCATAAAATTGAAAATGAAAGACATACCAAGTCATTTGCTCAAAACAAGGACTAAATGCTCTTAAAGCTTATTCTACAAGCTCCGCTCATTTTATATGAGCTGGTAAAGGTTTAATAACCACTCCTTTTTGGCTTATTATCCCATCAATAGTGCAATCTCAATAAGCAAGGGTATTTTGGGGTGATACGGCTTATTCACTAAAGCTTTGAGGAGGCTTTGTGATATAAGCAATAGGTTAGAATGTAATGAGTTATTTGAGCTTTATTAAGTAAATTCAAGCACATGTTAACAAAATTTAGCACATAAGTAAAATTAAAACACGAATTTAAAGGAAACTAAGAATTTTATTAATACTTAAAAGAAGTTACAATGCTTTTAAAATAGAAATACAGTAAGTAAAAGTTACAATAAGCTGGTA
The DNA here is from genome assembly GCA_026074375.1 of Tanacetum coccineum. Taxonomy (NCBI): domain Eukaryota; kingdom Viridiplantae; phylum Streptophyta; class Magnoliopsida; order Asterales; family Asteraceae; genus Tanacetum; species Tanacetum coccineum. The sequence continues at coordinate 45,865 of BQNB010000597.1, read as the reverse complement.
AATAAGCTACACTACACTACTCCTACTCCTGTCTAGATCATTTCAGCTGTGTGAGGAGGACTCTATTTATAGCCTGAAGAAGAAGTATCTAGAGCCTCAGGAGCGTCCTCAGCTTTAAATCTCAGCCATCCAATCATAACAAACATCATTCCATCAATTTTGAGCCGTTAGATCACTATCCACGTCCTTTAAGCCAATAAGGATGCCGGGGCTTGCTAGCGTGGCCATGGGTGATGCAAACGTGTCAGAGCTTAGCCTTCTAGAAGATGGGGAATGAGTGTTGTGGAGAGTGAGATTTACCATGGTTAATTGGTGCAGGGTAACAGGGAGGGAAAAGAGAAAGATAAATAGTAACATTGACTAGTTTTATAACATTTGACTTTGATCAGGTGTAGGATGTTTGACTTGGGCTTTTTGTATTTAGGCCAGGATTATTGTTTAAATAGGTTTGGACTTGTTTGATTTAAAGGCTTATACATAAATAAGTCTTTTAGGTTTATAGTATCAATCTTAATGGGCTGACCCGACCCATTAAAAAGGTACGGGTTGGCCCATTTAAAGATAAATATGCCTTCGGCCTCAATTTCTTGCACTCTTCCAATCTCGTACTTGGGTTTTGTCTTTTTTGGCATCGTTTTGTCCATTTTTGACATATTCGTTGCCTGCAAGACACAATTTACAATACAAACGAATACACTGTATTTCTCATGTATTTTTGGTCATTATTGGTCTTTTTAGCTCGTTTTAATAGGTAAAAGGTATGTGTATTTAAGCACATACCAGTGCAACTTGTGGTAAGTTAGGCGAGTACCGTGGGATTACGTTCCTCGCACAAAGGTGGGAGTATCTTTCAAAGACATCGGAATAAGCGTATGGTTTTAGCTTACGCTTCACAGAATCTAAAGTAGCTCTTTGAGCGTCTGCTGCTGGTCCTACAAAGTAATCAATCCACATATAAAAAGAAATCTTTGATGAAATACGATAAACATTGAGTCGAGAAATACACGGTAGATTCCAGGTACCTTTCAAAGCTTCAATGGATCGTGGTGTTGCATTCTGTGCACAGAAGTCAGAGTATCTTTGGAAAATACCTAGAATCAGAATGTAGTTGTGGCGTCATGTTTTGACCGATTGGTTGAGACTGCATCTGAGAACCACGAATATATGAAGAGCCATCCATCGGAAGCAATTGTTCCGTAGCAACTCGAGAAGGAAATGATTGAGATAGGCATGTAGCAACAAAGAGCTTATAAATAAGTTCAAAAAACAACATGAGGTTTAAATAGCGATACACTCTAAAAAAAGTGCACATTTATATACTCTAAAGAGGTTATAAAAAGTGGTATTTAGGTATTTCATTTGAAAATTAACTGGGTCGTTTTGATTGCTTACTGATAATAAAATTTCTCTAGCCTTTGTTTACACTGCCCTCACAATATGTATATATACACCTTAAAAGCCAAGTTAAAAAACAAAACTTGCTACTGCATCAGATCCTTTCTTAAACATGTAATGTCCTATAGGCTATTTAAATGTGTCATATCTCAAACTAAAAGGTAACTCAAACCCGATTCCAATTAGTTACTCAGACATTTTGCCTTTTCTTTTCAACATGATTATTTGGTCATTGGGTTTCAAGTCACAAATATTCAGTGTCTTTACAATGTCGTTAGTTTGGGTTAAAATTTATAACATTATATTCAACGCAAAATATAAAGACCTAACTTCCAACATAATTAGATTTGTTCATAAACACTAACTTCCAACATATATCGAGATTGCATCTGAGAGCGCAAAATATAACATTATATCAATCTTATAAACACTAACTTCCAACATAATTAGATTTGTTCACTCATGATTATAATTTAGGAAATGCTAAACAATAAAATACAACCTGAAATGAGGAACACCACCTCACAGATGATGAAATTAGGGGATTACAGATTGAAAGAACATGTGAGAATGTAGAGGATTATTGTAGCAGTTAAGGTAAATGTGGATTACCTGAACGGGGTTGTAAGGTGAAGGAGCATCAGAAGTTCAGAACCATAGACATCGATTGGCTAGAAATGAACTTCAAGTTCAAATTAAATATTTTCTAAACAGTTTTTTTTGAAACAGAAAATTTATATTTCCTAACTTGTCAAACATTTTATGAACTATAAGATCTAAAATATAAAGGGTACAATTTTTCAGAAAGAATCACCTCACATGCCTGATCCTACATATTAGCTGTACTTGAAACAGGCCTATAATTGCCAATAGAGGATGACAGCTTGGTGATTTGTTCAACATTACCTCTTCACCATCTACGAACATAATAACAAAACTCGTGACATTCTACTGGAGTAATTACATCTGTGTTCTCGATAAATAGTATAGCTTTACAGATAAATAGTACAGCTTTACATACTAACTGGAGTGATTACATCTGTGTTCTCGAGTCTGTAATGCTCTTGGTCTGTTATCTTTCAGCTTTTCAGCTACCTATGCATATTCAAAACGCCAAAACACACCTAGTTCTAAACATATGTAATCAATTGAAGATGGGGCTCAGATCTGTAAATATAGGAACGAAAACAAACGCACGCCATGGTTGCAGCTACATCACAGGTGTGGTTGCCCCGCCAGAATCCGTGCGTCCGTGAATTATGATCCGAACAAACATAAATGCAGAAAAATATCATCATCGCCCGTTATTTATATTTATATTTATAAAAACATACAAAGAGCAGGATTACTGACACCCTAAAAGCTGGCCCAACCCTCTGCCTCAATCAACACCACCAAAACTATGAGCGGGCTTACATAAGAAGGCTCAGGCATGCGAGTATGGAAGCGGTACCGGAAACCCGCCATGGCTGCAAGTACGACGACGTGCTTCCCCACCAAGATACGGGCCGATTTCACCCTCCACGATCCATTAACCCAAAATGCAATAGCCTCTTCATTGCCTACAACAGATACATCAAGTTAGAAAACAACGTACAATCACACAGTGCTAACCATGCATTAGCAAAGCACCAACAAAGGGTATCCATTAGGGGTGGCATCGAAGAAGCATAAGTCAAACATATAAGCAACCCAAAGTGTTACATTATATATTATATAAACTATACAAATAGCAGGATTGTTGACATACACATTTTCCACAGTACACGTTTCCCAAACCATCAGCTTATGAGCTTATTCGACTCGACTTATATGCTATAAGCCTATTTTCAAATCCTACTCCTTAGTTTATGAGATTAGTTCCCATTTCAAAGTCATAATAAGCTCATAAACTAAATCAACCAGCAAAAGTAATAATCACCAAACACCAAACAACACAACTTTTATAAAAAGTATCTTATTTACCGCCAAAAACAGCTAGCAAAAGCAAGGATTAATGAATAACAACACCAACTATAATCACCATCGGCCATCACCCGCTATAGCAAGCTGAAGCAAATGCAATGCGACATGAGCAAAACATCAACAAAGAACGCTTAGACAGGCTAACTTCGAGTCGGCTTATATACCATAAGCCTATTTTTAAGGCTTATCCAAATTAATCAAACTAACAAAAAATCAGGAGAGCCAGGGGCATAAAATGTTGACGTCACCAATGACACCAACCAACCACCAACGCCACACACCATGAATGGCGGCAACGAAGAGGTTGGTGGCATCGTGTGTAACATTTTCAACAATCATGAATAATGAAGACATTCGGTCCCCGCGATGAGGCACGGCCCACAACAAACAAACGGAAGGCATGGGAAAATACCAATAAGTTGTGTTATACTTTTCTTTTAGAAGCACCATCATTTAAATAAAGGAGATGTGATACTATACGGCATACACATTCTAATTTACAAACCACTTTAACCTAAATTGCTAACAATCCGATGCAAACCATCACATAAAACAAATTTCATTTCTTAATTGCTCATTTCAACCTCAATTTATAAGTTCTAATTGGTAAGACTTGCCCCGTCAAAATACATGTATAGTATCGTCCATTTTCTGATAGCTTTTTTACGTTATAAAAACGAATCAGATAATGTGTTAGGAATCCAAAAAAGGGTCGGTCACTCCACATATTTTATGTTTCTAGCTCGTAGTCCACAATGTATTGTTTAGTAAGCTAACCGGGCAAATATAAGGAAAAGCCCATGGAAATCCCATGATGGCCCTCCATAGCCGGCCAAGGTTAGTATTTATACACCTCTTCATGCCTTGGAGAGGTGGTTGGTTGCTTATTTTTCACACATTAATAAAGTTCTCTCTTTTATGTTCTTTCTCTCTCTAAGTGTTCATCCAACCCACTCTCTCTCTACCCTCACATCTAGTATGTTATAAGATTAGTCTATAATTGGTATCAAGAGCCATGGAGTGGTGTGTTTAGTTTTTGTGTTTAAGTTTTTTTTGGTTCGTGGGTTTCTTGCAAGATTCGTCCTTTCTCTTTATTTTTTTTGTTTTCGAAGCTATTGTGGACACTAAAAGATCATTTACCTTGGTAAATTTGATCTAGTATCTTTAAGATATAGGTGTACAAGCTTTGAATCTAGAAAAATAACATTTTTTGTCACTTTTGTGTTCAAAAACCATTACAAAGAATAAAATCTTGATTTTAAATTTTTCGGCTTAAAAACCTTAAAGTTTTCATTTTTCTTGTTCCTATAGGGTTGGTAATACTAGTTGTACAAGATTTTTTGCAAAAAAACGGATCAAAAAGTGTCTATTTATGTTTTTGAGATTTTGAGTTTCGTCACTGTTAAAGTCGAACAACCCAAGTCGAACAACCTGAGTCGAACAACTCAAGTCGAACAACCTGAGTCGAACAACTCAAGTCGAACAACCTGAGTCGAACAACCCAAGTCGAACAACCTGAGTCGATCAACTCAAGTCGAACAACCTGAGTCAAACAACTCAAGTCGAACAACCTGAGTCGAACAACCAAAGTCGAACAACTCAAGTCGAACAACTCAAGTCGAACAACTTGAGTCGAACAACCCAAGTTGAACAACCTAAGTCGATCAACTCGAGTCGAACAACCTGAGTCAAATAACCCAAGTTGAACAACCTGAGTCCAACAACTCAAGTCGAACAACTCAAATTTCTAAAATTATACGGTTTATTTCTTTGACTTGTAAAATCCTGTGAAACATTTACGTGTCTTTCCCGGTTTTGTAAAAATTTGTAAAATCCCGTGTAGTTTCAAGACTTAAATCACCTAAAAGACAACTTATTTAAACACAATTTCTTTCTACCACCGTCCGATTAAACAAGTAATCTTTTAACATACATATTTCTCAATGATGACTCTTGCTGACAAAGCGATTCTTTCGGGTGCTGACAATCGTCCACCTATCTTGGAAAAGGATATGTACGATTCTTGAAAAAGCAGAATGGAGCTATACATGATGAATAGACAACATGGATGAATGATCCTTGAATCTGTTAAGAATTGTCCACTCATCTGGCCTTCAATTGAGGAAAATGGAGTGACAAGACCAAAGAAATATTCTGAGTTATCTGCTACGGAAGCAATTCAAGCTGATTGTGATATCAAGGCAACAAATATCATTCTTCAAGGACTATCACTTGAGGTCTATGAATTGGTTAGCAATCATAACGTCGACAAGGGACTTTGGGAAAGAATTCAACTTCTCATGCAAGGAACTTTATTGACAAAACAGGAAAGGGAGTGTAAGCTTTATGATGATTTTGACAAGTTTGCTTATAAGAAGCGGGAAACACTACGTGAATTCTACTTGAGATTTTCACTGCTACTCAATGACATGAACATATACAACATGAAACTGGAACAATTTCAAGTGAACACAAAGTTTTTGAATACTCTTCCTCCTGAGTGGAGCAAATTTGTGACTGATGTCAAACTGGTTCGGGATTTGCACACAACTAACATTGATCAACTTCATGATTATTTGGGACAACATGAATTTCATGTAAATGAGGTTCGTTTAATGCATGAACGCAACTCATATCCGCTTGCATTGGTTGCAACCCATCAGATGACTCAGTCTCCTTATCAAACTCATCAAAACTCGTACCAAAACACTCGATTTCAACAGCAAATGTTTCACCATATCAGTCTCCACAGTATGGATCACCTTATCAGTCTCAACAATACTCAACTCATCAATCATCAACACCTCTTTCAATCACTTATCCATCCAATGATTATCAAACATCAATTCACCACAACGTTTATTCTCCATCATCATCCATCCCTCAATTGGAATATCCTCCCACAGTCAACCAACAATCTGAATTTTCCTAACCAAACTCAGGTCTAATTGTTCTAGTGTTCCAGAAAGGTGATGATCCCATTGATGCCATTAATCACATGATGTCTTTCTTGACTGTTGTTCTCACTTCCCGCTACTCGACTACCAATAATCAGTTGAGGAATTTGTCAAACCCTAGGCAACAAGCTACCATTAATAATGGAAGAGTGACATTACAACCAATTCAGGGGAGACAAACATCTTTAGCTGCGGGTACTACAAGGACATATACTCCAGGAGCAAGTGGAAGCAATTCTAGGAAATAAAGGACTGTTATCTGTTACAACTGCAAAGGGGAAGGCCATATGTCCAAACAGTGCACTAAACCTAAAAGGAAAAGGGATGATTCTTGGTTTAAGGATAAAGTGTTGTTGGTACAAGCTCAAGCAAGTGGTTAAATTCTACATGAGGAGGAACTTGCCTTTTTGGTAGATCCAGGAATTCTAGAAGGACAAACCACACAGACTGTCATTACTCACAATGCTGCTTATCAAGCTGATGATTTGGATGCATATGACTCTGATTGTGATGAACTCAACACTGCCAAAGTTGCTCTCATGGAGAATTTATCTCATTATGGTTCAGATGCTCTTGTTGAGATACACAATCATGATAATATGAATAATAATATGCTCAATCAAGCTGTGCAGGCGATGTCATCTTCTGAACACTCAAATGTTGTGAACCACTCAGAGACTAAAATAACCAATGATAGCAATATCATTCCTTATTCTCAGTGTGTGATTAAATCACAACAGGCAGCTATTCAGAATTCTAATTCCTCTGCACAACAAGATGCAATGATATTATCTATGATTGAACAACTGAAAACCCAAGTAGTTAATTATACCATGATAAATATGGAAAATAAAAGTGTCAATGATACTTTAACTGCTAAGCTTGAGAGATATAAGGAACACGTTAAAATGTTGAAAGAATGACAAAATATTGATTTAAGGAGTAATAATAACGTTTTAGATTCTAGTGCACAGTCTGTAGAGATTGATCGTCTTAAACAAACTCTTTCTGAACATTTAAATGAAAAGGAATCTTTAATACAAACAGTTACTCTTCTGAAAAATGACTTTAAGAAAGAAGAATCTAGGAACATCGATAGAGAGATTGCGTTAGAAAAGAAGATCAAACAGCTAGATAATATTGTTTTTAAAAGAGATCAATCTACACAAACTATTCACATGTTGACAGAACCTCAGTTTTTCTTTGATCATACCACTAAACAAGCTCTAGGTTTTTAAAATCCTTTCTATCTAAAGAAAGCTTAGCAGTTGGAACCAAAGCTTTATGATGGTAATATCATTAAGAATACGAGTGCTATTGTGATTCCTGACTCCGAAGAGACCCTAATGCTTGCTGAAGAGAGTCGTTCAAAAATGTTTTTAAAACAACAAGATCCTATGATGTTAGAAAAGAAAGTTAATACTTCACCAGTCGATTATGCTGTCCTTAATCAACTTTCTCAAGATTTTGAAACACGATTTGTTCCATAAACTGAATTATCTGCTGAACAAGCCTTTTGGTCTAAGAATTCTGTGAATTCTCCAGAACCCACTCTTTCTAGAAGACCTACCAAAGTTGAGGTTCCAAAAAAACTTCCTAAAACCAGCATGGTTAATACAAGTTTGAAGAAACTTAAATACTATCTTGCTGGTTTTGACGTGTTGTCAAAGAAAAAACCACACCCACAGCCATCACTAGGGGCTCATGGGGGTTCGAACATACAAAAGCTTACTTTAAGGATGAAATAATTCCATTTGTAAAAGCTCTGAAGTACTTATTTAATACATTCGTTCAATATTTGATTGATGAACTTTCTGAAGTCCAAAATATCTTCCATCAAATAGAACAGGTTGTGGAACAACATCGTTTAGAGTCAAAAACATTTGAAGTAAAATGAATCAAGTTTTGAACGAAAATGAACGACTCTTGGAACAAGTTATTAGCAAAGATATCGTGAACACTATTGTGAATTCTTTTATGGATATTGCTTATGTTAATGTGCATGTGCATGAATGTGAAAAGTGTCTCAAACTTGAGACGAAGCCTTTCAACAAAAAGGATTTCGTTGAAAAAGAGTTTTACAATAAACTGTTCAAAAGGTTTACTACTCTTGAAAAACATTGCATCTCTTTAGAAGTAGATACTCAACATAATCAGGAAATTTTTCAAAGGGCTCAATTCTATTTCAAATCAAAGTGCTCCAAGTTTTGATCAATTATTTGAATTAAATGAATTGAAAGCTCAGTCCCAAGAGAAGGACACGGTCATAAAGAAGTTAAAAGGGAGAATTAAATCTCTATATGGAAAAATGAATGAGAATAAGATTAAAAGGACTTAGAAGAGATTGAAACAATAAATATTGAATTGGATCATATGGTGTCGAATCTTATTGCTGAGAATGAGCATTTGAAACAGACCTATAAGCAACTTTATGACTCGATTAAACCAGCACGTATCATCAAAAAACAAGTGATGATTTAATTAAATCAATTCAATCACAGACTTGTGGAAATCTCTGATTTTAAATGCAAGTCTTCATGAAAAAGTTTTGGAAATTAACAGCTCTCAAGGATGGACTAACGGAAACATAAAAGGAAAAGCTCTAGTTGATATGATTAAATGAAACACAACTAATGAACCAGATAGATAGCTTAAGATTGATGTGGAACCATAACCCCTAAATTATTAAATAAAAAGACAGCTCACTCTGCCTATATTAAGCACACTCAAGAAGAAGCTACAGTTTTTAAGGATCTAGTTGAACATGTTAAATCAAAATATCCACTAGATCATTCCTTAGAATCGGCCTGTAGGTATGCTAAACTAATTCAGGAGTTGCTTACACACATCAGTAAAACCTGCCCGAGTGTCAACAATACTGATGGAAAATTAGTGGCTATGACCCCAAAGAACAAGGACAAAAGAGTTAGATTCACTGAGCCCGTCACATCCTCAGGAAACACAATCACAAAAATAGCCTCTACATCAAACCTAGTTTCTAACAAACATATGTTGTCTTCTACATGAGCAAAACCGTCTACTAGTGATAGTGGATCACAGCCTTCAGACAAAACAAAGAAAGATAAGATTCGGCAAACACCAAGTAGTACTCAGAAGAATAAAGTAGAAGCCCACCCTAGGAAAGTTAAATCTAGTTTGAAAAATAAAGATTGTGTTGTTCAACCTAAAGGAACTGCTCATGTGCAGCATTCCAAGCTTAATGCGAATTCTGAACTTAAATGTGTTAAGTGTAATGGTTGCATGCTTTCTGATAATCATGATTTGTGTGTTCTTGATTTTATCAATAATGTGAATGCTCGTAAACAATCTAAATCTGTTAAGAAAAGTTCAAAGAGAAAAGTTTGGAAACCAACAGGAAAGGTGTTTACAAATATTGGATACATCTGGAGACCTACTGGTCGGACCTTCACTATAGTAGGAAATGCGTGCCCTTTAACTAGGATTACCACAACTACTGAAGTACCCCTTAGGAAACCAACTGCTCTAGAAAATGAAACACCTAAGCTTGTTGTAACATTGGTTTACTCAAGGAAACATAAGAAATCTCAAACTAATGTTCCTGTTAGCAAATCTAAGGTTCTTAAATCTGTATATCCTAACAGAAAGGAACCTAGTCAATCTTGGGGATCCATAGTTTCCGATGTTCCATCTTCCTCTCTTGATGACTGCAGGTCATCCAAATTGTTCTCTGGTATTTAGACTCTAGCTGCTCCAAGCATATGACCGGAGATCGCTCTCAGCTCACCAATTTTGTCAATAAGTTTTTGGGTACAGTCAAATTCGGAAATGATCACATGGCAAAGATTATGGGATATGGTGATTATCAGATTGGAAATGTTATGATCTCAAGGGTTTACTACATGGAAGGACTTGGACATAACTTATTCTCCGTTGGACAATTCTGTGATTCGAACCTTAAAGTTGCTTTTCGTCAACACACCTGCTTTATACATAATCTAGAAGGTGTTGACCTATTGACTGGATCTCGAGGAAACAATCTGTATACTCTGTCTCTTGGAGATATGATGGCGTCCTCTCCGATATGTCTCTAGTCAAAGGCCTCAAAGACTAAGTCATGGCTATGGCACCGATGTTTGTCTTATCTGAACTTTGGTACCATCAACCATTTAGCTAGACATGGTCTTGTTCGAGGTCTCCCTAAGCTTAAATTCGAAAAGTACCATCTGTGTTCTGCTTGTGCTATGGGTAAAAGCAAGAAGAAACCCCACAAACCTAAATCTGAAGACACCAATCAAGAAAAACTTTATCTGTTGCACATGGATCTTTGTGGACCAATGCGTATCGCAAGCGTTAATGGAAAAAAATACATCCTCTTCATCGTTGATGATTACTCTCGATTCACATAGGTTAAGTGTTTAAGGTCAAAAGATAAAGCTCGAGATTTCATAATCAAGTTTCTCAAGATGATCCAAGTACGGCTTAAGACACCTGTCCGACGCATCAGAACAGATAATGGAACTGAGTTTGTTAATCAAACATTGCGTGAATATTATGAGAAGATTGGCATCTCTCATGAAACATTTGTTGCTCCCTCTCTATAACAAAATGGTGTCATTGAAAGACGCAATCATACGCTAATTGAAGTTGCCCGCACAATGCTAATTTATGCAAAAGCTCCGTTATTCTTATGGGCAGAAGCCGTGCCTACCGCATGTTACACCCAAAATCGTTCCATCGTACGTCTTCGTCACGGCAAAACCCCATATGAGCTTTTACATGACAAACCTCCCGACTTATCATTTTTCCATGTATTTGGTGCACTCTGCTATCTGATAAATGATAGTGAGAACTTGGGTAAGTTACAACCGAAAGCTGATATTGGTATTTTCATTGGCTATGCACCCACAAAGAAAGCATTTTGATTTTACAACTGACGTGCCAGACGAATCATTGAGATAATTTATGTAGATTTTGATGTGCTGAATGCGATGGCTTCTGAATACAGCAGTTCAGGACCCACACTTCATGAAATGATTCTTGCAACGAATAGTTCAGGACTCATGCCAAACCCTCCTCCTTCAACACTATTTGTACCACCGTCTAGAACAGATTGGGATATTTTGTTTCAACTGATGTTTGATGAATTACTCACTCCTCCACCCAGTGTTGATAACCCAGCCCCTGAAGTCGTTGCTCTAATTCATGAAGTAGAAGCTCCAGTTCCTGCTGTATCAACCGGTTCACCTTCTTCAACAATTGTTGACCAAGATGCACCATCACCAAGTAACTCTCAAACAACACCTGAAACTCAACCTCCCATCATTCCTAACGATGTTGAAGAAGACAATCATGATATTGAAGTTGCGCATATGGATAATGATCCATACTTTGGTATCCCAATTCTAGAAGTTCCTTCTGAACAATATTCATCATCGGATTCTATTCATACAATTGTGCATCCCGATCACTAAATTTTTGAACACAATAGCAAATGGACTAAGGATCACCCACTTGAAAATATAATCGGTGAACTCGCTAGACCAGTTTCCACAAGGCTGCAATTACATGAGCAAGCTCTTTTCTGTTATTACGATGCTTTTCTCAGTGTTGTTGAACCTAAAACGTATACAGATGCTTTGACTCAATTCTGCTGGATCGAAGCAATGCAAGAAGAACTTAATGAGTTCGAACGCCTTAGAGTATAGGAGCTCGTACCCTGACCAGATAAAGTTATGGTTATTACTTTGAAGTGGATCTATAAAGTAAAGCTAGACGAACTGGGAGGTATTCTAAAGAAGAAAGATCGGTTAGTGGCTCGTGGTTACCGTCAAGAAGAGGGAATTGATTTTGAAGAGTCTTTTGCTCCGGTTGCAAGATTAGAGGCTATAAGGATTTTTCTCGCGTTTGCCGCTCACATGAACATGATCATCTACCAAATGGACGTGAAGACTGCGTTTTTGAATGGTAATCTGCGAGAAGAGGTTTATGTTAGCCAGCCAGACGGGTTTGTGGATCCAGATAACCCTAATCACGTGTACAAGCTGAAGAAAGCTCTTTATGGGTTGAAACAAGCTCCACGCGCGTGGTATGACATGTTGTCTTTGTTCCTGATATCCCAAGACTTCTCCAAAGGCTCTGTGGATCATACTCTGTTCATCCGTAGGGAAGGCAAGGAATTACTTCTGGTACAAATATATGTCGATGGTATTATCTTTGTTGCATCTACACCTGAACTTTGTGACCTATTTGCTAAAATAATGTGTTCAAAATTTAAGATGTCAATGATGGGCAAAATCTCATTTTTCTTAGGACTACAGATTTTTCAAAATCCCAGAGGCATCTTTATTAACCAGTCAAAATATGCCCTTGAATCTTTAAAGAAATATGGTTTTGACTCTTGTGACCCAGTGGATACTCCCATGGTGGAAAAATCCAAACTGGATGAGGATAAAGAAGGGAAAGCTGTTGATCCGTCACACTATCGTGGCATGATTGGCACCCTCCTTTATCTCACAGCCAGTAGACCTGACCTACAATTTGCTATATGCATGTGTGCCCGATATCAGGCTAGGCCTACCGAAAAGCACTTACATGCGGTCAAAAGGATCTTTCGGTATCTAAAAGGAACCGTCAATCGGGGACTATGGTATCCGAAGGATTCTTCAATTGCACTAACATCATTTGCAGATGCGGATCATGCTGGTTGTCAAGATACATGCCGTAGCACATCTGGTAGTATGTAGTTTCTGGGAGATAGACTTGTTAGCTGGTCATCAAAAAGGCAGAAAAGCGCTGCGATATCTAGTACGGAAGCTGAATATATTGCTATGTCGGGATGTTGTGCTCAAATTATTTGGATGAGATCATAGCTTACCGACTATGACCTTGGATTCAATAAAATTCTAATGTACTGTGATAACAAAAGCGTTATTGCCTTAAGCTGCAACAATGTTCAACATTCCAGGTCGAAGCATATAGACATCAGATTTCACTTTATCAAGGAGCATGTTGAGAATGGGGTGATTGAACTTTACTTTGTCAATACGGAGTATCAACTGGCGGACATCTTCACAAAAGCCCTTGCAAGAGAAAGAATTGAATTATTTTTCAAACAAGCTAGGAATGCGGAGTTTTACGCCGGAGACTCTGAAGCAATTGGCGGATGAAGTTGATGAATAGTGGTGGTACCTATTCAAATATCTTGTAACATATGTATATATATTAAAACCATAAAAACCAAAAAGATTTTTCATTTTTCAGGAAAGTTTTATAAAAACAAAATACAAAAATATAAAATTCATAAAACCAAAGAAAAAAATTTTAAAAATGAGAAAAATATAAACAGAGGTAATAATGGCATGTCTTTTGAAAATCGATAACATTTACGGTCTTAGAAATAACATTCAATAATGATACAAGGCTGTAAATGAAGTTCTAGCAGAAGTTCCAAATGTTTTCAAAACATGCCAAAAATGGCTTGCTATTATTTCAGATAGCAACCCGGTCATCATCTTAAAGGCAAGTATTTCAAAATAGTAAACATTGACCTCTCACGAGTACTTATTTCGGGCATAGTTCAACTTATGAACCATGCAAAGGCTTGTGATTACTTTGCATCACAAACACAGTGCATCCTTTGTTTCCTAAGTGTAGTGTCAGTTGCGCTTATGAGTAAAAATAGAGAAATTTGTTTGCTATGGTGTTCTGTTTTTTTTAAAATTAAAACATTGACTTCATCAAAACATGCTTTTCAAAAGATATTTGATCAACTCAACAACGATTACAGCTCTTTAACTAGGAAAACGGTCCTTGTTTGAGGGGGAGAAAATGTCAAATATCTTCTTATAATAATGATGGGATTAATGAGAAAAAGGTTTTTAAACAATAACGGAATATCATTTGTAGGAAGTTAATAAGTTTTGCTTATGAGCTTATAGTTAATTTGTTTTAGCCCCTTAGAAAGTAAAATAAAGGTGTGCAATACAAGTTTTTTAGGAATGTAGGTTAAAACATTTGGGATATTTGTGCATTGTGAAACTTTATTGCCTTATAAAACTTAAGAGTGAAAAATAAACATGATAAGAAACTTGAGGGGTCAAATGTGTCAAAAATGAAAAACGTTTTATAACATCACTCTTCCTCCCGTCTCTTTACACACACAAACACACACTAAAATTTGAATTTTTTTTCTTTTCTTCCCTCTCCTTCGCACGATCATATATTTCCATTCCATCATTTCAAGTTAATTTCACCACCCTAAGGTACTAACTACAAACTCGTTTATCCTCCCTAAAACAACTCATAACTCGAAGTAATTGAGATTTCATTCAGTTTTGAGCTCGAAAACCCTAATTCTTAAGTTAGGGTTTATCAAAATCAAAAATGCATAAATCTTCTAATTAATTGAGGGGTTATGATCGCTTTGGAGTATAGAAGACGTGTTTAAAGCAGTTTTATGTATTGTTAACATTTGAATAAGTTATGGTCAATTGAGTGCTCGAAAATTTGGGGGTTTGCAAAATAGTGTAAAAAGTTTCTGGGTTTTGTGTTAGGGAGTTTCTCATCATCTTATTGAATATGTTTGGTTAATAATATCACAACATTGTTTGTGGTTCGTTGAGTGTTTGTACTAAAGTTGTTATACATGGCTCGTTTTTGCTCATACTAGTTGTGTTTTGGCTTAAATGTTGTTATCTTAGTGCCTAAATGATAACTTAATCATATGTATGCTAATGGAACATGTGTGATTGCCTAATATGACTTGTTTGAGAAATGTTAAAAAATGAACCGAACAAAATGATCTCTTGATGAACCGAACAACTTCTGGTTAGAAGGAACCGAACAACTAAGTGGCTAGTAGGAACCGAACAACTCAGTGGTTAGTAGGAACCGAACAACTCAATTGTTAAAAGAAACCAAACAACTCGTTGTATTAAGGAACCGAACAACTATTGTTAGAAGGAACCGAACAACTCAGTTTCTTAGAAGGAACCGAACAACTCAGTTTAGAAGGAACCGAACAACTCAGTTTCTTAGAAGGAACCGAACAACTCAGTTTAGAAGGAACCGAACAACTCAGTTTACTAGACGGAACCGAACAACTTAGTTCAAAAGGAACCGAATAACTCAGTTTGTTAAAAGGAACCGAACAACTCGTTGTATTAAGGAACCGAACAACTATTGTTAGAAGGAACCGAACAACTCATTCTTTAAGTTCTCATTAAGGAACCGATCAACTTGATTCTATAAGGAACCGAACAACTAGTTTTTCCTTAGAAATCATGTTTGCTTCCAAGACCCAAAACACTTAAGATCAAATTTTCAATTTAAAAGGCGATTTAAAAATTCTTAATTAGGGTATTAATTAAACTTGGTTAATTATACACTCTAAAACAAGTTAAGTTACCTTAAGTTGTCATTTTAAATGGATAGATCTTAATAAGTGCAAAAAGTCTTAAAGTTCCTAAATCTTAAGAAACGTTCACATCATGAATCAACTTTACGTGCTCACTCAATAGGTCTCTATAGTATATTGTATAAAATTGGTTGTACATAAACTGTATTGATCCTATCTTAGCAGAATCATGGATACTACAAGAGCTCAGCAACAGGCACTGGATGATGAATTAGTCGCCCCTGCTGACCGTCTTAAGATAGGGAAAAGCAATCTCCGACTAAGCTCAATTCTCAAATCCAAGGAACCTACTCTTCAAGTGGCATTAGATGCTCTCAAACTCACTCCATTCTACAATGCATTTGAGATCTCTGCTGATGTACCAGAAATATACATGCAAGAGTTCTGGGTCACTGTCTCTAGACATCATTCTTTACTTCGTTTCAAGTTGAATGGAAAAAGTCATACTGTTAACGTTGACAACTTCAGAGATATGCTCAAGATTTGCCCTAAACTCCCTGGTCAGATATTTGAAGAACCCCCACTTGAAGAGGAGATTCTATCTTTTATTAGAGACCTTGGACACACTGGTGAGATCAAGTTTTTATCCGATGTCAACGTCAATCACATGCATCAACCATGGAGATCGTTTGCTGCCATAATCAACAAGTGTCTAAGTGGAAAAACTACTGCTCTGGAAAGTCTTCGCTTGTCACGTGCTCAAATTCTTTGGGGAATGTATCATAACAAGACTGTTGACTACGTGTACTTGCTGTGGGAAGATTTGGTGTACCAAGTGGAGAATAAGAATTCTAAGAAGAACAATGACATGTATTATCCACGATTCACCAAAGTCATTGTAGACTACTTCATGGCAAAGGATCAGGCAATACCAAGGAGAAACAAGATGTTTTGGCACTATGCCAGGGATGACTTCATGTTCACCACAATAAGAGTCATTTCTAAACATCAGGACACACAGGTATACGGCGCTATTCTCCCTCAGCACTTGACCAACCAAGCCATGCTGGAGTCCGAAGCCTACATGACTTACCATGCTTATGCTACTGGTGAAAAGACTCCAAAACCAAAATCTACAAAGAAGAAAGCTGATTCTGAATCATCTCCCAAGACGAAGCTTACTCAAGCTTCTAAAGGAAAAAGAATCAAGACCGTAGCAAAGGGAGATAAACCTGCCAAGAAGAAGCAATCTGTAACAAAGTCAAAAGGTTTAACAGTGCTATCTGAGGTTGCTTTGACTGAAGCTGAACAAATAAAGCTAGCAACAAAAAGAAGCCTAATACAAACTCACAGCTCTCACGCCAGCGGCTCAGGTGCAGATGAAGGAACTAGTAGTATACCAGGGGTTCCCGATGTACCAACTTATAAATCTGATGATGAGCAAATCTCTTGGAAGTCAAGTGAAGAAGAAGATGATGATGAAGTGAATGTGAGTAAAGACAATGATGATGATGCTGACAATGATGATGATGTTGATAAAGATGATGAAGATGACGATGCTGATAATCAAGATGATGAAATTCCAGATGATGCAAATCAAGATGATGATGATGAGCAAACTGATTCAGATAACGATGGTGATGACTTTGTTCACCCCAAGCTTTCCACTCATGATGATGAAGCAAGACAAGATGATGAAGTAAATGAAGAAGAAAGTGATGAAGAAAGTGATGATGAAAGTAATGAAGACAGTGATGAAGAAGTACAAGGTGCGAATATTAAGGAAGAGGAGATGGATGAAGAGGCGACACATGAAGAGGATGAAGCGAATGAACTATACAGGGACGTGAACATTAATCTGGAGGGAAGAGACACTGTGATGACAGATGCTCCACTACCTAATGTTTAAGGAACTCAGGTAACGGAAGATACTCATGTGATAATCACCACTCCGATCAATCCTGAAGGCCAACAGCAGAGTTCTTCTGTGTCATCTGGCTTCATTTCTAACATGCTCAACCCCAGTCCAGATACAGGTATTGACACAATATTTACTCCTAACACTGAGGCAACTTCACTGGTAGATGTTCCGGTCACCACTATTGCTGAGCCACCTCTTTTGTCTGCAACAACTCTTCCACCCACTCCACTCATCACAAATCTGCAACAAACACCAGTACCCTCGCCAGCAACTGCTCCAAGCTCCTCCCTACAAGATCTTCCCAACTTTGGCTCTTTATTCGGGTTTGACCATAGACTAAAAACTTTGGAAATCGACTTCTCTGAGTTCAAGCAAACGAACCAATTTGCTGATGCAGTTTCTTCCATTCCCGGCATTGTTGATGCATACCTTGCCAACAAGATGCATGAAGCCGTCAAAACTGCTGTTCAGTTACAATCTAAAAGACTCAGAGATGAAGCCCAAACTAAAAATGCAGACTTCCTTAACAAACTTGATAATAACATTAAGAAAATAATCAAGGATCAAGTCAAGGAACAAGTTAAAGCTCAAGTCTTCAAGATTTTGCCAAAAATTGAGAAGACAGTAAACGAACAACTCAAAGCTGAGGTTAGGACTCGTTCATCCACTGAATCCAAGACATCTCTTGCTATAGCTGCCAACTTATCTGAATTAGAGCTAAAGAAGATTCTCATAGACAAGATGGAACGCAATAAGTCAATCCACATATCTGATGAACAAAAGAATCTCTACAAAGCACTGGTTGACGCATACGAAAGTGACAAGCTCATACTTGACACTTATGGAGATACTGTTTCGTTCAAAAGACGTAGAGATGATGAGGATAAAGACGAAGAACCCTCCACTGGATCAAACCGGGGGTCAAAGAGAAGACGAGCTGGAAAAGAACCAGAGTCAACCAGTGCACCAAAGGAAAAGACATCCAAGACATCTGGCAAGTCATATGAAGGGTCTAAATCTAAACACAAGACTGCTGACGAAACTGCTCAAACAGAGGAGCCTATGCACACTACTAAATATTTGGAAGAACCCGCACATCAGGAATTTGAAACAGGAGTTACTGAAGATCAACCTAATGAAGAAACCCCTCAGTTCCCTGATTGGTTTCAGAGACCAGCAAAACTTCCTACTCCCGATCGTGATTGGAACAAGACTTTGTCTCATGCTCATGGACCTGTTCAACCTTGGCTAAGCTCTTTGGCCCAGAAGGAAGATCTGAGAGAATTGTTTAATGAGCTGATGGACTCTCCTATTGACTTCTTAGCATTTGTGATGAACTGACTTAAGGTTGATACTTTAACTCCAGAACTATTAACCGTTCCAACATTTGAGCTGATGAAAGGATCATGCAAGAGTCTGGTATAACTCGAATACCTCTTTGAAGAAGTCTACAAGGAAACCACTAAACAGTTAGACTGGAACAACCCTGAAGGTCAGGAATATCCACATGATCTGCGAAAGCCACTACCATTGATACCCAATTCTTGAGGTCTTCGTGTCATACCTTTTGATCATTTCATCAACAACGACCTAGAGTATCTAAGCGGTGGTGTCTCAATCTGAAAATATGCAACTTCAGAGACAAAGACCAAGGCAGTAGATTACGGGCACATCAAATGGATTAAAGATTTGGTCCCTAACAGAATGTGGAGTCAAGTGCCGGTTAGCTATGACTGTAAAACCCTAAAATCAAAACAAGTTCAAAATTACCAAACTGCCCCTAATGTCAGAAAATTTAATAAAAGCATGAATAAAATTCAATCAAGTGTTATAAATTATAAAATCATTGCTATCACAAAACTTCAGATTGTCGAATGGCATGGCTACAAACATTTAGATTGGATCACCGTTCGTAGAGATGTTGACAAGCTATATACATTCAAGGAAGGAGACTTCAAGAGGCTTCGCCTTTAAGACATCAAAGATATGTTGATCCTTCTTGTTTAAGGTAAGCTGACAAATCTTAACGTTAAAGATCGTCTAGCTTTTGGTGTCTCTCTGAGGATGTTTACAAGAAGTATTGTCATCCAAAGGCGTGTTGAAGATCTTCAGTTAGGTGTCGAGAGTTACCAAAAGAAGCTTAACATCACAAAGCCAGATACGTACAGATCTGATCTTAAATGCAGGGATGCCTATACAACATATTCCAATCTTAGAGGCTTCATCTATCAGAACAAAGACAAGAAGAACAAGTTGATGCGTATTGATGAACTCCACAAGTTTAGTGACGGTACACTCGATGATGTTCGAACTGCTCTTAATGATCGTCTGAAAGGGATTAGGATGGAATATCTACCACAGACAATATGGAGAGACAAGTGATAGGATGAGGCAAAAGCTATGATCTAGGCGATCGACAAACAGCTCAAGTCGAGGAGGATAATGAGAAGTTTGGAAAGATTTATTAGTGGGAGACCGTACGGGGGTGCCCTTCGGCTACTACAAATGACCTTAAATGATTACCATAGGTAGTCATCGATCAATAAAAGGTTAATCCTTGTACATAATAAATAACTTGTGAAATTGTATATATGAAGGTAGATATTAAGGTGATGTTAAGGAGTGCTCGAGTACAAAAATTTTCAAGAATTTCTTAGTAAATTCAAAAAAATTCAAATTATTGTACTCAGCACTGTCTTATAAACCCTCAAAAATAAAGGGGGGCATTAAAATGTTCCTGTTAATATTTGTAAAATTTTGTCCTGTACGTTTAATCATTGATATCAAAATATCAAGGATTAACATTTCGGATCAAGGGGAGAAAATGTGATATAATTGAAATCTATATTGTATATGAATTTGATCATGATAAAATGGACTCAATGGCACTCCACACAGAGGCATCTGTACAATGATCACGATGTCACATGTTAAGGGAGCATTAGTGATGATGAAAAACTCTCAAAGTGTAAATATTTTGATATTTATATCAAACACTTTGATTGAATTTTCCAATGATTTTGGTTTTGATTGTTATGGAATACCCAAAAGACTGACCATGTACTTAAATTTATAGAGTTATAAGGTGGTTAGGCATAGGTATTCAAATCCTATGATCCATCCAGAACCAGAGGGATCTACCCAAGGATATCTACTAGTTAGTGTAGAAGTCCTAGGTATATACAAAGGGGGAAAAGAAGAAAAAGTGAGAAACGGTGCAATAATGGCCGACTGAGATGGAGCTAACACTGGGAATAAACCCAACAAGGATTAATATGAAGTCTCGGAAACACTGAAGGGGTGTAAAGAGAGAAAAATAAATGTAAGGATAAAGGGTGAAATGAAAGAAGCCCTCCATACACTTAGGCATAAATCGGACATACATAATTTGTCAGAAACACTAAGTTATTTTCTGACATTGAAGACAGTCATGAACCCAGTGACGTTATGCACAACCCTCCCTAGCCACTCAAGGTCTCTCAACAGACTCTTGTTTCATTTCTCACAGAGATTACACACATTTCTATCAACTTTCTCATATTTCTCACTACAGAGTTAGGTTGATATTGAAAGGTGGCAGTTCTGCTCCAGCCGTCCGATCACTTAAAAACAAAGTAACTATTGAGTATAAGAAGGCCAAAAAGATCATCCATAAATCTCATTAGGACACTTGTCAAATTATGCTTGCTAAGTCACACAATGTGAATAACAAGATATATATTAAGAGTCCTACGCATTATCCTTGTGATTTTGCCAGAACATTCAGGATATTATTCATTAGATGAAGATGGAAATACTACTTGAGCCAACATCAAACAAGCCTCCTGGTAGTGACTTGTGTAATTTTATGAATCAAACTTGGACAACTGAAAAAAACGATGTGGTGCGATCCTATAAGAATCAAATGTTCCAGGATTTATAATTGACGATTGATGATGAAATTTGAAATGATTAACACCTCGATGTGTCCCAAACCACTTTAGCAGAGTGACCCGACGATTGATTTTTTAAACAATTTTTATTTCAAATCGGTGAGATAGGTAAAAAAAAACTACGCTGGTTCACTCATATTCGTGCTGTCTGCTGAGATCGTTCTGATAATGAGAACATGCTAAGTTTGAGAATCTAATACAAATGTGTCCAGAAAGATTCTATACTTCACTAGAAATCCTATCAAGGATTCTTCCTTAAATTGAAATCTACCTAATCACAACTCGATCACACGATTCGGAATTGTTTCTCACAACCTAACACGCGATATGACAAAGCCATATGCTGTCCCCACGCTTTATGTGGCTAACTTTTTAATATAGGATAGTTAAAGATGGAGGTGAAGGTACCTGATTCTACCTGACTCATAATATTCATAGCCACATGCTCATACCCGACCGACAAACATAATGACATCATGAAAGCTCAAGTACATGCTTCAAGACTTCCGCTACTCTGATACCGTACGTCTTTCTTGAAGTGACAAAGTATTAAAGTCAAAGAATTTCAAAGAAGTTTTTCGTCACTCAGATACCAAACATCTTTCTCGAAGTGACGAAGTATTAAAGTTAAAGAACCTCAAGAGAGATACATTATAAAGCTTTTCAAGATAACGTATCAAGAAAGGTATGAGCATGTCGGTACAGAAGTCATAAGTTCACAAGATGGCAAAGGTCACAAGATGGCGAAAAGAGATTATGCTTGGTTGATGATCTCAAGGTGTTAAAGATCACATTCAAGACATGCTAGGGAACAAGCTCTAACCTAAAAGTCAATGATCACTACATCAAATCACAAGTCAATGATTGAAGTTGAACGAGCTCAAGACTAAAGATAAAGCATAGTATGCTAGGTTTAAGTTTTTTTAAAATGGAGCGACCTCCCTTAGGGAGAGATTGTTAGGAAGACGAAAGTGTCGGTCGCTTCCATAGATAACACCATACTCGTAAGTAATTTTTGGAACTTACATAGTTAGTTTGCTAAGGCTCATGGATAAGCCCATGCAAGCCCAAGCCCACGTGGCATGTATAGGTATTTATACACCTCTCCATGCCTTGGATAAGAGGTTGGTTGTTCATTTTCACACATAATATTACAAGTTTACTTTCTCTCTCTAAGTGTTCATCCAACCCTCTTTCTCTTACTAAAACAACTTTCCTCATCTTTCCATGTATTTAAATGAATAATCTTCACGATATGGTAAAATAAAGAAGCGGTGATATTAATCATTCTCTTGTTTAGTTATTTTATCCATCATAATAAAAAAGAATATTATCATCTAATATTTTCTTTTAAACATTCAATTACATAATCTTATTCGGGTCAACCCGACCTGAACCCAAACATTCAATTACATAAAGAAGTCGACCCGACCTGAAACCGAACCCGAACCCGAATAAGCCTATTCGGGTCAGGTCACTCGGGTAAAAAATCTTATTCGGGTCAACCCGACTAACCCGAGTTCTAAATAGGGTCGGGGTATCAAGTTGAAATGTTTTGGCTAACTCGGGTTCGGGTCAACCCGATTGACCCGAATAAAGTTTTTTTTTTACTTTTTTGATATAAATTTATAAATTTTCTATTTAAAAGAGTAAAAACAAAGTATTTTTTGTCAGTTTACTCAAATTCGGGTTGACCCGATCCGAGTTGACTCGAACCCGAGTTGACGCAACCTGAATTGACATGAACCCGAGTAATCCGAATTCAAATAGGGCCGGGTTCGGGTATGGAATTTTACCCTCAACCCGACTTGACCCGAACCCGATTAACACCCCTAGTTGTGACGAAATTTAAAGAAACTATGTTAATACAAATATTCGCGCAAAAACGATATTTATATTTAATGATCTTCATGTTTTGATAATAACTAATACAATGTCATACTACGTAAAAGTTTACGTAAACAAGTTATTTAGTCGAAAGTTTACTTGACGACGACAAATCACTTAAGGTAGGAATATGGCATTATTAAACATGGTTAATGATCAAAGAAAAATATTATCATTTGCATAAACCTTTTCTAATCAAGTGATTTAAGTTAACACATGATTAATTATAAGCTAGTTATTGTTAAAATAAGAAATCACTAGCTAAACAAGAAATGATCCGGAGGTCGGAGAGGATTAAACAAATATTTAGCCATATTATTTAGTGAGAGAAAAGGAGAAATGGTGTTTTCTAGAGAGAGAAAGACACAC
Source organism: Tanacetum coccineum (assembly GCA_026074375.1). Lineage (NCBI taxonomy): Eukaryota > Viridiplantae > Streptophyta > Magnoliopsida > Asterales > Asteraceae > Tanacetum > Tanacetum coccineum. Next base: position 22,102 of record BQNB010000597.1, on the reverse strand, counting down.
ACTTATGAGAACAATGATTATGAAAAAAAATCACAACAACCCTCCATGGAAGTATGGAGAGGTATTATAGTCCTAGTAACACCTAACTATTGTAACTTGTCATTATTAGTCCTCTACTGTCACACTATAACTAAATATTGTAATTCCGAAAGTCACCATATTTTTAAGGCTAACAATCTCCCCCAATGTAAAGGATCAATACGGAATTAACTTACATGTCCTATCATGTACAAAACAACTCAAGTAATCTCCAAAGTTTGAAGATGTCTTCAAGTTCTCAATTCGTCAGAGGTACCCACTTATATAGCAACCCAAAATACAGATCCTAGACCGAATGCCCTGACCAAGGCAAAAGGTCAAATTCCACAAAAGATAAAATACACAAGAAAGAATCATGATAAAAAGATTCGAAGAGATATTCCCGTCGTATGCCCAAACGAGCTGCAATTGAAATAATCTAGGTTTGATGAGAAATTGAATGATGGAGAATATATGATGGAAACACTGATATAATTACAACTAAAATTAATTAAATAAAACCTAATTTAATCTACGGGAAACAAATATAGGAAATGGGGATCTTAAAAACTACGGGAAACAAAATTAGTTATAGGGAAATCCTAAAATTAAATCTATACTAAAATACGGGGAACAGAATCAGGTATCGGGAAACCTAAATATTAAAAATTAAGAAAAATAAATGCTAAATTAAATTAAAAATCAAAATTAAATTCTAATTAACTTAATTTGAAAAATAAAGAAAACTAGAACTAAAACGGAGGTCGTTTGAATGCTAAACGAAAAGAAACGGTAAAACGCACCCGGTAAAACGGGTCAAAAATAAACTTTTTCTAAAAATTAACACTAAAATTTTTCTTTTATTTTTCAAAAATACTAGATTTAAAATGAAAATTAATGCAAAAAGAATTTTAATTTTTCAACTATTTTTCTATTTTCTATGAATTTTCTAAGAAAAAGGTATTAACTAAATTCTATTTTAATTCCTAGAAAATACAAATTTTACTGGAAAAATATAGAAAAATGGTTTTTATAAACTACAAAGGTGCAGAAATACAATGGAATGAAAAGCCCTAATTTTTATGATCTAATTGAGACCTAATTTGTTCAATTAAAACAAAACCCTAATTTTAATAAAACTAAAAACTAAAATTTAAATCTATTTTATTTTTATAAGAAAGACAGGGTAGGAATTGACAGAAATGAAACTAAAGGGTAGGCGGGGTAACTAGGGAAAATTTACACTATAGTGAAAACAGCTAACCTTGAACTATTAGAAAAGTACAAAACAGACCCTGCGCTATTGGCTTAATTTGGCTTATTAAAAAGTGCTTTTCAGACAAAACTCAAAACTACAAAGTTAAAAAACAGCTTATTTCTAACAACTTTAATAAAGACAACTTCAACTTTTATCAACTAAATAAGCTAAAAAATAGGAATCTTAAAAACTATTACAGAAAGTGCTTGTTTAAAAAGAGATTTGGAATTTGGCTTATTGTGAGCTTATTTCTTGATGAAACTTAAAAACAGAAGATGCTATTTGTAGCTTAAGATGTGTACTAAAGGTGTATACACAAAAATTAGCTAAGTTTGAACAACTTTAAAAAGAAATTCTCACTGAAAAAGTGCTAGTTGTTGCTGAGGCAAGTGGTTGCTGATGCAATTGGTAAGTAACAAAGAATGTAGGCTTAGCTCTTTCAATGAGGACTTTTTTAACCAACTAAATGTGTGTAACAAGACTTGCTTTTAAAAACTTTGGACTCTAAACAGCTATAAATCTCTTTAAACTAAAATACTCCACATTCTAAAATGCCCTGGTGCAAATACAAGGATTTTGAACTCTAAACTTTAACATTCTTCAATCTAATTCATAAATCCTGTTTGAACCTTGATATTAAATCCTAACTCAGCATGATGATGTATTTTGGCAAACTTATGGGACTTTGGATGTGCAAACCAGCCTAATCCAAACACATCTTTATGTAGATGTCAATCTTTTGAGAAACTAAAATTCATTTTAAACAACTTATAATTGTTATAAACCTTTTTCTACTCATACTTATTCTCTTCTTCCTTAAGCTAATTAAGCTCTAAAACTGTTCGCTTAGTATAGAAATAAATAGTTACTCTCTGAGGCCCCTTTAGACTAATGATTGTGACAGAACTGAAAGATTATGAAATTATTGAATTCCGAGTACAAAAACTTAGCAGAAATTGTATCTCTAGAACATGTAAACAGTTTTAGAAAGAATTAAGCACTCAATTTCATTACAATAAGCTAAATTGAACAAGCTAGATTAATCACTGAAATGAATTAAGGAAGAATGAACCTGAATTTGAAGTCTCAGGCACCTAGCCACTCTTGTAGAGTGAGTGGCTCTTAAAAATCACACACCTATTGGCTCCTTAGCCTCTAAACCTCAATAAGCTAAATGTTAGCTTATTTCTCCTTTTGCTTCCCAAAATGAACTCAAACGTTCTCAAGTAATTCATCGCTTTGCTGTACATGAGTAATCCTTGTTAATGTGTGCTAGGAAATAGAATTTGTAGAAATGAGCTTATAGACAAGGCAATAAGCTAAATGAGATTATTTAAATCTTATTGATGAAATCACGAGGTGAAATTGAAAGTCAAAGAAAACACACAAAGCTTGTATTTTGAATTATATTGACTAAATTTCTTAAAGTACAAGAGGAAAGGAACAGTGTACAAGTGCTTAAAAGCTATTTAGAAAATTTGAAAGTAAATGGCTTAAAAAAACGGGAAATTACAAAGTAAAAGTTTAAAAACAAAATCAACAACTGAAAAATGATGCCTAGGGGTGCTATTTATAGAGGAGAGGTGAAGAGGAGGGAAGATTTCTAGAATGATCCTTTAAATCCCAATCGTCGATCTCTTATGAGCAAATATAAGCCGTTTGATCATAGAAGTGAGGTGTTCGGACCAATCATGTGTTGCCACGTGTTTGATTGTGATTGGGGAAGGCTTATGAACGGGTTTGAGAGATTATAAAGGAGCGGGGAAGGGTAAAATTGAATTTGGGTTGTGTGGGAATTTGGCGGGAAAGTTTGTTGAGTTGGTTGAAGCTGTTACGAGAAAAGCGGGTTTGTTTTGAATGTTTGGAATGTTAACACTTGTGGTCCTTGTCTTTGTATCCGCCTATTTGTAGTGTAAAACAAGGTTTGGAATTGACATATCCGGCCCTTGTGGTTTCTTTCTCTTTTTCTTCTTTAGTAAGTCATTTTTCCCTTTTGGCAACTTAGGTCCTTGATCAGCAAATCTTCAAATAAGCTCTTAAACTTTGCACACACTTGTCATTCTGGCCTCTTTGACTTTAATTTGTTCTTGACTTCATTTTGCTGTGACGGGCTGATCCGGTTGTGATTCTTAGGGGTTTCTCTCTCTTGCTCTCTTGTCTCTTTGTTCTTTTCCGTTCCTTGTCGGTTTTTGACTGTTTTTGCTTCTTTTTGTCTTTTTAATCCTTTCCTGCACAATTGGACATAAAAGCACACATTTTCTATTCTTTTGGCATTTTTATGGCTTTTATTTGGCAAAATCCCGGGCAATTTACATATACAATTTAGCAAATATCAACCACTAAACAATTTGACTGGAACAACCCTGAAAGTCAGCAATATCCACATGATCTGCAGATTAAGGGCACAAGGCTGCAGATTACGGGCACATCAAATGGATTGAAGACCATGGCTCGATATCTAAGCGGTGGTATCTCAAGCCAAAAAAATATGCAACTTCAGTAATGAAGACCAAGGCTGTAGATTATTGGCACATCAAATGGATTGAAGATTTGGTCCCTAACAGAATGTGGAGTCAAGTGCCGGTTAGATATGACAAACATGCACTCTGGGGAATCTCACATTGGGGGCGAAAACGACAACAATTATATGGATTTGCTACTAACAGGGAATCTGCTCGAGATGTCTACTCTAAACGCAGAATCATTGCTGTCACAAAGCTTGAAATAGTCGACTGGCATAACTACAAGCATCTTGATTGGATCACTGTTCATAGGGATGATGACAAGCTATACAAATTTAAGGAAGACGATTTCAACAGGCTTCGCATTCAATACATCGAAGACATGCTGCTTCTTCTTGTTCAAGGCAAGCTGACAAATCTCACCATTGAAGAACCCCTAGCCTTTAATGTCTCCTTAAGAATGTTCACAAGAAGCATTGTCATCCAAAGGCATGTGGAAGATCTTCAATTAGGTGTCGAAAGTTACCAAAAGAAGCTCAACCTCACTAAGCCGGATACGTACAGACCAGATCCTAAAAGAAGGGAAGCTTACACAGCATACTCCAATCCTAGAGGTTTCATTTACCCGAACAAAGACAAAAAGAACAGACTAATGCGTATTGATGAACTACACAAGTTTAGTGACGGTACACTCAATGATGTTCGGACTGCTCTTAATGATCGTCTAAAGGGAATTCGGATAGAGTATCTGCCACAGACTATCTGGAGACAAAGTGACAAAGAGAAAACAAGAGCTATGATCCAAGCAATTGACAAACAGCTAAAAACAAGGAGGATTATGTGGAGTTTGGAGAAATTTATTGGTGAGAGACCATACGAGGGAGACTTTTGGCTGCTGCAAAGGACCATATGATTTATCATATGATGTCCTCATCATAACAAGTCAAACCTTTACGTAATAAATAACTTGTGACATTTATATATATGTAGTGTAGACTTTAAGGAGATAATAAGTAGTGCTTGAGTACAAAATTTTCAAGAATTTCTTAGTAAATTTAAAAAATTTCAAATTATTGTACTCAGCACTGTCTTATAAACCCTCAAAAATTGTGGGAGAGCATTAAAATGTTCCTGTTAGATATTATGTAACATTTGTCCCTGAACGTTTAATCAATTGATATCTAAAATATCAAGGGATTAACATTTTAGATAAGGGGAGAAAATGTGATTAAACTGAATCTAATTTGTATTGAAATGTGATCAGATAAAATGGACTCAATGCACTCCACACTTAGCATGTACTACGATTACGGTGCACATGTTAAGGGGTAGCTTTTAGTAATGATGAAAAACTTTCAAAGTGTAAATCTTTTGATATTTATATCAAACACTCTGATTGAAGTTTTCAATGATTTTGGTTTTGATTGAGATGGAATACCCAAAATACTAACCATGTACTTAAATTTATGGAGTTATAAGGTGGTTAGGCATAGGTATTCAAATCCCATGATCCAGCCAAAACCGGAGGGATCTACCCAGGGATATCCACTAGATAGTGTAGAAGTCCTTAGGTATGATACAAAAGGAGAAAAAGTGAGAATCGGGAATAATGCCGACTGAGATGGAGCTAACACTGGAATAAACCCAACAAGGTGTTAGTTATGAAGTCTCGGTAAGCATATAAGGTGTTGAAGAATGAAAAAGAAATGTAAGGATAAAGGTTGAAAAGAAAGAAGCTCTCCATACACTTAGGCAGAAACCGGGTCAATACATAATCTGTCGGAAACACTAAGTTGTTTTCTGACATTGAAGACAGTCATGGACCCAGTGACGCTATGCACAACCCTCCTTAGCCACTCAAGGTCTCTCAACAGACTCTTGTTTCATTTCTCACGGAGATTACATGCATTTCTATCAACTTTCTTACTCCGAGTTCATTGATATTGAAAAGGTGGCAGTCTGCTCCAGCCTCTGATCACTAAAATCAAAGTGCACTATTGAGTCTAGAACCAAAAGAGATCATCCATAAATCTCATTAGGACACTTGTCAAAATTATGCTTGTTATCTCACACAATGTGAATAACGAGAAATATATTAAGAGTCCTACGCATTATCCTTGTGATTTTACCAGAACATCCAAGTGATATAATTCATAGTCAAGATGGAAATCCTGCTTGAGCCAACATCAAACAAGCTCATGGTAGGTGACTTGTGCGATTCTATATCAATCAAACTTGTGACAACTGGAAAGAAACAATGGTGAGATTCTATAAGAATTAAACTTGTTCCAGGTTATGAATTGACGATTAATGATGAATTTTGAAATGATTAACACTCTCGATGTGTCACAAAACCACTTTAGCAAGTGACACGTCGATTGATTTTCAAATCGATTTTTCTACTCAATCAGTGAGACCACGTCTTGCTGGTTCACTCATACCGTGTTGTCTGCTTTGAGACGCTCCGGTAATAAGAACGGCTAGTGCAGTTGCGAAACCCTGTCAAGGAAATTCTTCAGAATTCTACCTGATCACAGGCAGTATTTATACTGATCAACGGGGAACCGTGGTTATTGCAACCGTATTCGATGAAGTGACAAAGACACTCTCGTCCATATCTATTGATTATCACTAACCTAAACCTGCAGGTACTCCCGACGATTGGTGCAGCTGATTCCCGACGAGTCACGATTCATAGCCACATGCTCATACCCGACCGACAAACATAAAGACATCATGAAAGCTCAAGTACATGTTTCAAGACTTCCGCTACTCTGATACCGTACGTCTTTCTTGAAGTGACGAAGTATTAAAGTCAAAGAATTTTAAAGAAGTTTCCGTCACACTAATACCGTACGTCTTTCTTGAAGTGACGAAGTATTAAAGTCAAAGAAGTTTCCGTCACACTAATACCGAACGTCTTTCTCGAAGTGACGAAGTGTTAAAGTTAAAGAGTTTCAAGAAATATGCAATATTAAAGCATTTCAAGTCAACAATCAAGAAAGGTATGAGCATGTCGGTCCAGAAGTCACAAGTTCACAAGATGGCAAAGTTTACAAGATGACGTAAAGAGATTATGCTTGGTTGATGATTTCAAGGTGTTCAAGATCACATTCAAGACAAGCTAAGGAACAAGCTCAAGACCTAAAGTCTATGATCACTACATCAAACCACAAGATTAATGATTGAAGTTAAACGAGCTCAAGACTAAAGTTAAAGCATAGTATGCTAAGTTTAAGTTTTTGTAAAATGGAGCGACCTCCCTTAGGGGGAGATTGTTAGGAATACGAAATTCCTAGGAAAGTGTCGGTCGCTTCCATAGATAACAATCGTTAGCTCGTTAAGTAATTTTTGGAAACTTACATAGTTAGTTAGCAAAGGCCCATGGATTAATCCATGCAAGCCCAAGCCCACGTGCCATTTGTAAGTATAAATACACCTCTCCATGCCTTGGAGAGGTGGTTGGTTGGTTGTATTTTCACATAGTTATGCATTTCATGTTCTTGTCTTTCTCTCTCTAAAATGCTTCCTTCCTTCCCACTTTATCTCTCTAGTTTGATGGTGAAAACTTTTGTTGAAGTTGAGGATTGTTGTAAGAAGACTGATAAGTGTTGAAGTGAGGTGGTGTCATCTGCTGATTTGCAACGAATGCAAGTGGATCTTGATTGCGTTCACGCATAATACGGACTTCATTTGCATGGAGTTCATGTTGTTCAAGATATGCATGAAGTTGATCAAATTTATAGGTATGTAAATCTTTAACAAGTTTGACATCAGTCACAAACTTACTCCATTCAGGTGGAAGACTGTTTAAGAACTTGGTATTAACTTGAAATTGCTCCAGTTTCATTTTGTAGACGTTCATATCGTTAATTAGTTGAGTAAATCTCAAGTAATACGTATGTAGTGATTCCTACTTGATGTGAGTAAACTTATTAAATGCATCATACAGCTTACACTCTCTTTCCTGCTTTGTTAAAGCGGTACCTTGCATCAGTAACTGAACTCTCTCCCATAAATCTTTAGCAACTCTGTGATGATTCACAAGTGAATAGATATCAGTAGGAAGACCTTGAAGAATGATATTGGTAACTTTCATATCACAATTAGCTTGAATTTTTTTAGCAGCAGATAATTCAGCATATTTCTTTGTTCTGATCACACCGTTCTCTTCAACCGTAGGCCAAATGAGAGGACCATGTTCAACTGATTCAAGTATCATTCTTTCGTGTTCTCTATTTTGTATGTATAATTCCATTCGACTTTCCAAGAATCATACAGGTCTTTGTCCAACATAGGTGGACGATTGTCAGCACCGGAGAGTATCATGTACTCAGCAAGAGTATTCTTTTGTCCAAGTGAAATAATTGAATCTATTTCAATGTGATACGATTAAGATGATCGTACAGTGATTGGAGGTTGTTATGTAAAAGTGAGTTTTGATTAATGAGGTTGAGTCTTTCGAAATACACGGAATTTTACAATTCTTGATAAAACCGGGAAATTAAGTTATCACGGGATTTTACAAATCAAAGAACAACCGTATAATTCACCTAATAAACGTGTATATTTCTCCTTTGAAACAAACGTATAAATCGCCATTGTGAAGAACAACGTATAAATCGCCTTTAGAAATATATGTATGTATAAATCGCCTTCAGAAATATACGTATGTATAAATTGCCTTCAGAAATATACGTATGTATAAATCGCCTTCACAAATATACGAATGTATAAATCGCTTGAGCAAAATAACGTGTATAAATCGTCTATAGGAACGTATAATTCGCCTTTAGAACACGTATAATTCGCCTAGAGGAAGAAATACGTATAATTCGCCTATGTAACACGTATAAATCGCCCAAAACACTATGAAACTTTAAAATTAAAAATCTTAAAAAGACTCATTTTTTGACGTTTTTACCCGATTTTTCTTGTACTTCTTAACTATCTAAGACTAGTAAACCTTAAAAACACAAACTTTAACATTTTTGACATGAAAAATTTGAAATCAAGATTCTTGGTACAAAACCCTCTTTTTAACCAAAAAGACTCAAAAAGATGATATTTTTTATGGTTTTTGAAAGATTTTCTTGTACTTTTAGTCTAAACTAAGATAAATAAGAAAGAAAGTTAAAAGCTTTATGGTTTTTAAACCCTCAAAAGGTGAAAACCTTTTGATGTATTCGAACCAAACTCACGCCTAAAACGATTATAAAAAACGCACACAAAAACCTTCACAAACACCCCATGGCTCTTGATACCAATTGTAGAATCTCTTAACACAAATATGGAATGATTCACTTAGAGTTTTAGAGAGAGAAAGAGATGGTTGGATAAACACTTAGAGAGAGAAAGAAAAATGATAATATTAGCTTAGTAAAAGTATGAGAAAATGAACAACCAACACCCTCTCCATGTGTGGAGAGGGTATAAATACTCTAACCAAGGCCGGCCATGGGCTTTAACATGGGCTTTCCATGAACCTTTAGCCCGGTTAGCTTACCAACATTACATTATGACTTACTACGAGATACGACTAACTATATTGGTAGTGACTAACACTTTTTCGTAATTCTAACAAGGGACCATTGGTACACGAGCTCATTTTGGAGATCTTCAGTACGTTTAGGTTTGGAGAGGCAGTGACTAATTTGGATACAGTTAAAGCCCTACAGTTTCAGTTGGGAGGAGCTAGGCGTCGCCTGAGCTAGAGGCAGTTTATTTTAGCCTTAGGATTGCACATTGCTGAGGAGATAGAGACTGTTGGATTCGATGCATACTGAGTTGAGAGCGCGAGGCAGAGGGGATCTGAGGGATTATTAGGTTGGGATCTCATCAATTGGAGATTTCCTTAGCACAGCCCTATCCTACACTTCTATTAGGGATCTGATTCATAGGCTGTGCCACAAGTTGATTGCATGTAGTATAGCTAGGAGGAGTTAGGCACCTAAGAAGGTGACCGTGATTAATCTACAGTGTATTGATTCTCTCTGGATATGGCGTATTGATCTTTATTCCTCTGTAGTCTTTGGTGAGTGGAGGAACGGATACGTTGTATCTTCCTTGATGGATACGACGTATTGGTCTTTAGAATAGTAATCTTCAAATATCTCATTGTAAGCTCCATAAAGCGCGCCTTTTGCAATCTTCGACCAATTACTCCATAATTTATTTGCAAATTCTTAAATATAAACGATTAAGTAAAAATTCTTTGCAATAACTATACAAAATGGGTCAATAACATAGGATAAATGATGCTATAAAATAAGACTAATTTGATGTCATCAGCTTATCTTCTTGAGAATCCCCTTGTAACTCCCCTTGTTAATCTTCTTCATAATCAACAAATGATGAAGGATGTGTGACATAGTATGGTTGTGGTGAATGTGAATAAGAAGGATTTGCATGAGATTGTGATAAAGAAGCATTTGAATGAGTAATTAGGGCTAATGGGTCATGATTCTTGATAGCTCTCTTTGGCTTATAAATGCTTTGAACATACCTGGTTTGAATGTAACAAGAATCATACAACGGATCAAGAAAAATTGTGTCTCCCATTTGGTTATGACGAACCATGGTAACATATTTACTCCACTCGGGTTGCAAGCAATTAAGAAACTTTGTGTTGATTGACACTAGAATAAGATGAACATTGTTACGATCCATAATATTCACAAGAGTTGTCAATCTCTCATATACAGATTCTAGCGATTCTCCTTCCTTTGCTGCAAATTTGTCAAACTCATCCATAAGTCGTGAGTGTCTTAATGTGATTAGTAACATCAGAACCAAACATCAACCTTTTAATTTATTCTCACATTTCCTTAGCATTTATACAAGCGTCTACTGAATTCTAGATGTCATTTGGTATTGCTTGAGAAGATAATTAATGACTTTATATCAGCTAATATTCATTTCTTCTTATATTTTGACTTAGTCATTTTACACAATGTTCGCAAGTATCTTCTCCTTGTCATCATCTGGATCAATAATCAGTGGCCTCTCATAAGGTCCTTTCTTAATTGACCGCCACATCCGCTCCCCGTCTTCGAGCTTATTATCCAGAAACCTTCTGAACCTACTCTCCCATGGAATATAATTCCCTTTCTCAAGCATTGGAGGTCTATCATTAGCTCCTGAATCAGTTAGAGTTTGTTGATTTAAAGTAAACATGTGTTTCTAATGATACAATGCAAACTCGGATCGTTTTGGAGATAATGTCTTGTAATCGTGAAATCAACGAGCAATTACAACCTTGTTTTGGATTACAACACTTTCAATGATGTCACCTTGAAGAAACTAAACCTTGATTTGTTATGAAAGTCTAGGTAACAAGAAGCTTTTATACAAAAGCTCAATTTTTGAAAATTAGAAGATACGAAACCTCTTAAATTGTGTTACGAAACCTAAATTATGAGATACGGAACCTATGAAACATTGCTACGAAACCCAGCGGCTGTATTACGTAACCTCTTGAAACAGTATTACGAAATCCAACTCTGCGTTACGAAACCTCTGAATCAATGTTACAAAACCTAAAGTCTGTTTTACAAAACCTTTTACACTAAGATATGAAACCTGTGGAAAACTAGAAGGGGGGGTTGAATAGTTTGCCGCTTTTTATCTTAAGGTTTATGTTTGTTTGTAAAATTTAGATTCAACTTTATGTGATTTCAACACTTGCACAATATGATCAATATACTTATCTAAACAATAGAATGATATGAGAAAGTAATATAAGACAAGAGATAAGAGTAAGAAAAATCACGACCACAAAATGCGAGATTTTATAAGTGGTTTTATTAACGAAGCACCTCTTCGCCCTACTCCACTCCCCGATCACCAAACTCGAGAGTTTTCTTCACTATGTCAACAAGCTCCATTTAGGCGGAGAAAACCGTACAAAACGTTGCTTATATCAATTTCTGACACTAAGCTAGATGTCGAGTTCTAATCTTAGCTAGAACCAATCTATCAAAACATAACTTCACCGACTTGTTCACGACGTCAACAACTTCCACACTTCTTCACAACTTCAAAAACTCTTCACTTCACCAACAACTACTTATAAACAACAATCTAACACTACTTGGTAAATTCCACCACGAATCTAACTATACTTAGCCAAAACAGATCACCAAGATCTAACTACTACACATAAATCAAGATATAACAATTGCTTTATAAATTTGTGAAATGGATGCAACAAGATTGCAATACACCACTTGAGTGCAATACTACCCTTCACTTGATATGAAAGTATCCTTCTCTTGCACATTGAGAATTGATCTTGGATTCACTGGAAACAAAGCTTTATGATTAAAAATAATACAAATAGATTTTAGTGAGATTGTGTGAGGCTATTTTAGAACAGAAAGAATGAGTGCAAAAGGTGAGAAAATAGTGGGGAAAAGTCCAGTATTTATAGGACAAACTGGGGGAGCGTCTACCTAGGGGTGGTCCCCTTAAATAGGTGGGATGACGGTCCCCAAAAAAATTACGTGGTCCCGACCGTGTAATTAAGGGGCCGCCTAAAACAAGGGCCTCCTCCCCAGTTTGCCTTTTGTGTAGGGACTTTTCTGGAAATATAATTTCCTAGCCATTTATTAGGTCCGAAAATTTGAATTTTAAAATGTTTATTTTGAATAAAACATTTCTTTTAATTGTAGAAAATGTTTTGTAATGTTTATAAAAATGTTTACAACATTTTATAAAAGTTTGAGGTTGAATAAAAATTTTCTTTGATCATAAAATGCATTAAGCATTTATTTATTTATACCTTTAAGTGATATAATTATCGAAATAAAATTTTACTACTAATTACTTGTTACGTTTAATTTTACATTGAACTTTTTATATTTTGTGATTATCAAAACGAAAGATGTGAAAAATATTAATATGTTATTTAGGCTTTAATATATCACATAACCCCCTTTTTTGATGATTAAGAAATTATATTTCCTTAAATTAAAATTATTTTAAACACTATTTAAGTGAGTTTCATGTCATTTCTCCCCCCTTTTTGTAAATCAAAAAGACATCATCGAGAATTGCTAGTTAAATCGACGGAATAAATGCTCCCGTTGATGTGCGCCTCCCCTCGTTCGAGGGCACCAAGGAATTGAGCTATGGTTTCTTGGCTACAAAACCGAGTTAGAACAATACAAGTATTTCTAACATGTAGCAAGGAAAAATATTGCAAACTATAAATGCCACCAACAATAAATTACTCCATGGAATAAAAATTGTGTTGACCCACACTCATGCATACATAAGGAAAATAGATAACATTCTAACATACATGAAAATTTTAAACTACAAAGAGTCCTAAAACTATAAGCTCCATAGGCTTGCTTGCAAAATGTGATGGACAATTTATTTGAGAAACAAGCATAGAGTATGTTTTAGTTTGGTGAAGATGGGTGGAGGAGGTGTGAATTATGTTGTTGGTGGTATGTGAGAGCATTGTTTATAATGAAACATATTTAGAAGTCATCTCTCAATCCAAATATGAAGTACGGATTGTGAATTCAAAACACAAGCATGAATCTCCATGTGCCACAATTTGAGGTGGATCAAAATAACATGGAGATCATCTAACAAATATATGGGGGTATTGACTTAACTTTTCTTCCCCTTTCTTCCAAGAAATAAATACTACCATGAATCCTAATCGTCCCAAAACAATATTTATAAGGATAAGGACTTAGCAACTGCGTACTTAATAATTAACTTGGGTTAAACATAATAATGTACTAAAAATGAGTACATACAAGGTGGGTTAAGGCTATTTGGGTCTAATGATTGGTTTAAGGGTAACAATGCTCTTTATTAATAATCCGACTTAACTAGAAAATTATGAGAATCATGAAAAAGGATAGGCTCGGAGGGTTGTACTAGGGGTATCCTGCACTAAAGGTAAGTGCATGGAAAGGGTGTAGGGTAGTTATATGATCGGTGTGACCATCATATCAATTACAAGTTTAAAACATGGGTTAATCCTAGTGCATCTTATCAAGCAAATCCTAATACTTACTATGCGGTCTCGGGATGCATCACAAAAACAAGTTCTAGAATTTAATATACTATTGGTACACTCGTATAATTTAATACCGATCTCAATGCTCCAAAAAAGGTGACAAACACCACATGTACACATCCGTAACGACGGAATAGACACATATGACTACTCACTCCTTAACTCAAGACAGCTAAAGGTATAAACTAACTTGGACATCAATAATAGATACCTGAATTCCTAAAGATCTAAAGGTGATGGGTGGAATTCTGAGGGTTATTGTGCTAGTCATATAAATTCCTATCCATGAGACGCTATTAATACTCGGTTTTCGTTGGTTTGTGTCATAAATTTTTTTAAATTTGGGTAAAAATTATCTCTTATGCTATGTTTCGATATATTACCCATCATTTTAAGGACAAAGCAAATGGCAAATGAAAGAATAGTTTATAAGGCTTATTTTCCCCCTACACTTAAGTTGAACATTGTCCCTAATATTCTATAGAAGTACCCGTAAAAACAAATTAATAGGAAAAGAAAACAAATAAAAGAAACTAGTACTCTCCTGGTTTGCTCAATAATGGAGAAGAAACATGCGATAACTGGTTAAATCATCCTCCAAGAATCCTCCAATGAAACTTCCTAAGAACTTCCAAGCTTCTTCTCATCAAATATAACCTGTAATCGAAGACAAAGACAACTACACTAAGCGTAAAATCTACGGGTGAATGATAAATACAACTTCATTAACTAAGTTTAGACTCTATGAAAGAAATAAAGATAGGATGAGAGTACTGTCATGATCATAGTTTTTTTGCAGATTTACAAATGAATTACATATTTTAGATGTTACACAAGTTATATTTTCAAAAATACTTAAAAATTTCGAATTTTCTAGTAGTTGGCCTCATGACGCCGTCAGGAATATCCTGACGTTGTCATAGAGATCGAGGTGACAGCGTCACGTACAATCTGTGACGCCGTCTCTACACTCTGTGAAAATTCACATTTTGTTTTTGATGAGAAATTTCTTGTACGCAATCTTTTAAGTTATTTCCTGTACCAAATACTGCCTAAAACCTGAGATTTGACAATACAATCATATGACTCGAAACAAACACACAAGACACACCTAATATGCAAGAAATAAAAGATTGGGTTGCCTCCCAACAAGCGCTTGTTTTTGTTTGAGTGACGAGCCTAACTCTACGCTTAATTGACTTGCATAAGGTGGGTCTCGCCTACACTTGAGGTTAAGTATGGGTGATAGTAGCGATACATACCATTTTGATGAAAGTATGCCACGTGGGGTGAAGGTGGTGTATGAATGGTCAAAGGTTTTACTACCTTCATCCTAAAACTACCCAGACTATACGGGTTGATGGGTGGGTCGGTTCCTCTTTTGTCTCCTAGATTTACATCTAAGGGTGAAAATTTGGGCAAAAGTTGAGGCTCCGGTTCATCAACACTAGGAAATCCCTTAGAACTAAGAAAGAGGTCATGAGTATTAGTATTTAAGCCTATATCCTCTTGTTTTATATGGTCCAAAGGTTCTACCTCTACTGGGATTCCTATAATCTCTTCTACTTCTTTCGGTTGAGTCACAGGCGGTGTGTATAACTTAATTGATGGGAGGACTTGTGGGGTGCATTGTGGGCTCGGATTATCCACCTTATCCTTCATCGTATATAGATCACCTATGGGCTTATCATCTAACAATGCCATGCACTTAGGTATCTTAACCATAACTATCTCACATTCTAAATCCTTGTTATATGTTCTCTTAGGTTGTGTCTTAGGCAATTCGATTGTGTCATCTAACTTACGAGTCATTGCTATGGAGCTCTTCTCAAAATTTTGATGCAACTGGTCACTTTTCCTATGGGTCTCACTAACAAAATTTAATCCTAAACACGAAGGTTGTTTATACGAATACATCCTAGGTGAAGGCTCATATGGTTCTTTAATTTCACTAGGTGAGGCATTTTGTGTGCGAGGATATTCTACTCCACCATTCATCATTTTATATATTTCCTCAAGATTCTCTAAATCGCTATTAAAATCTTCCGGATAATTTTCTTGGTAATATTCTATGAAGCACTCAAAGTGTTCTTTCGTTAACGACTTAAGTGTGATTTCATCCGCCATGGTGATGAATGACATATTTACGAACAACTACACAAAGAAGAGATAGACTAAAAGAAAGGTACTTGACAAGAAATTAAATCTCACTTGATAGGAATCTTGTGAGTAGACCTAAGCTAGATTGAATCCGAAACCTACGATATTCCCCAGCAACGGCTCCAAAAACTTGATGCGGTCGTCGTAAGACTTCTACACGAAGTTTTACAACTCCCTAGGCAGAGTACCTAACCGTTCTAGTAGTAGTATAGGCAAGACTCGAGGGTTGTTATCGTTTTCTATAGGAATAGGTTGGGAAGGATTGATCACGGTCTAACAGAATTCTAAGGGTTGAGGGAAGATTCTTTTTGTGTTTTTATATTTTATGAAAGCAGGTAAAATCATATATTGGAGAGGTGGTTGGTTTTAGCTATTAAAATATATATTGACTAAGCTACTAGTGATAACAATATAATAAAAGATTGTGTTTATTTAATCATGTATTACTCCCTAGATTGCTTCTCCTAGTGTTGTTGCTTTATCACACTCGTGATGATCTATGTAATTATTTCCTAAGTCATGAACGAATTACACGATCCCGCCGTCTATTTAATATTCTGTTAAGGCAGCGCACAAGTAAGGTAGTATGAAGACCATTACAAGGCCCCTAAGAGTATATTAAATGCATTTGAAATATATTAAGAGTGGATTAACCATATAAGGGGCAAGGTAGTATGAATAATGTAACCCGATGGTATCCTTTCTACACAATCATGTTTTCCAAGACATATCAATAGCAATACTGAAAAAGCTAGTTTTCTAAGACCTAACATGCATATCCATCACAAGAAGCAATACCACTAAGATCTACATTCTAGATTTCATACAATCATAAATAAACACAATAGAAGGTTTAGCTAATCATGTTAAAGATAAAGCAAGAACAGATAAGAATCACACAACAAGAGATATTGAATGATTAAGATAGTCTTACTTGATTAAAAGATGAATTGAAGGAAGTACAATAGGGTTTTGAGGCCCTAAAAAAGTGTATAAAACGACACCTCATCACTCTATTTTTGACTTTGCTTGTTTTTTGGTATAGAATGTGAAGTGACTAGTTTTGACCTATCTGCATTGACCTTAGTATTTGACACTTTTTTAGCCTTGACTGCTATGTTTTTAGGCAATGGTGTTACACAAAGAAGTGTTCCTAAGGCCTCAGATTTATCAAACTTAGTGTTCATCAAAAGATCTTGATTCTGAGCCCGCACATTAGCATAAGAATATGTCTTTTGATTAACATGTTCCATAAACTCATCAAGCTCCTTTTGATGTTGACTCCGTGTTGCTTTTATTGAATTGAAAAGCTTTTGATATTTAAGTTTAATATTTTCTCTTTCTTTAACAACAGAATCCACTTGAGTTATTAGCAACACGTTCTCTTCATTCACTGTTGATAGTTTTGACTTCCAAGAGACGTCACAAGCTATTTTCTCTTTTTGATGTTGTAGTTTAAGTTCGAAATCAATACTTTAAACTTGTGATCGCTTAAAATCATTTTCAAGAATTTTAATTCTTTTGAGTAAATTGGCTTGGATATCTTTTGAGTCACTTGAACTTTCTCAAGTTCATTTCTTAACATCTCATTTTCTTGTTCTTGAATAGAAAGGATCACACAATCTCGAATTTCTCAAGTCAAAGATACTTCCAAAAGTCGATCAATTTCTGTTTGTAAAACATACTCTTTTGGAGATTTTTCTGCAACTTTCTGTTCCATTGATTCAAAAATGTCAATGAGTTCTTGTTGAAGTTCTTTCAAAATCGTTGACAAAGATTCAAACATCAGAATTACATCATATTTATAAAACTCTCTTAAAGAATTTTGACTATCAGGCATCCATCTTCTTTTTCTATCTTCTAAAAGAGTGACATCAATTCTTGTTTGTAAATCGTTAATTGCTAAACCTATTTTTTCAAACATTTTCAACAATTTACTCTCTTTTGGCATTTGTGGATTTGATAGATCTGATGTAACTTCTTTTGTCTCAAAACAATCATTGGGAGTAGTAGGAATTGAAAAATATGTTTGTTCAATAGAAGGTTCTTGTTGAGGAACAAATGTTTCATAAAGAGCATTTAATTTTTCATAATTAAGTTTAACTATTTTGTTTCTCATTTTCAATCAACTTTCTTCCGCATCCTCTAAAGTTTCCTCAGAATCAAGTGAATCAATTTTTAAACTAGTGCTATGAAGCATTTCACCATCATACATTTTGGGTTGTGCTGCAATAGTTTTCTTAAGACGTTCAGGATTCTTATAACCCAACCCTGCTTTGAGAAAAGGATCATAAACTTTATTTGGTTCTTTTCCAAGCATGTAAATTGTTTGAATTGATTGACCCATTTTGTAAACAATTCGATCATAAGAACTTAATTTTTCTTCGAGATCACAAATATCTTTAACATATCGATTTTCTCGTTCTTTAAAAGCCTTTTTAGCTAATTGAGTTTCATGTTGAATTATTATGTTTTCATTTTTAATTTTGAAAAAATCACTTTCAATATTATCTTTTTCTTTCAAAATTCGCTCAATGGTGTCCTTATCAGCACGTATTTCATGTCCCAACTCTTCACATGTTTCTTTATACTTTGAACATTGAATTGTTTTTGACTCAAATGTTTTGAACCGATCCTTAAACGTCTCAAGCAACTGTTTTTGCTTTTGAAGCTCATTGTTTAATTGTTTTTGATTTTCAGCTTCTCTTTGTACATTATATGCCAGTATTTTAATATCATGATATTCATCATGAGCAGTTGAATCATGTTCAGATGTGCCACCATTATTTTCCACATAAGTATCATCAAATATGATATTAGAATCAATTTGATCATCATCGGATGTGTGAATAATAGTTTTACATGGCACACGATTCACTTGTTCATGAACCCTGGTTGAAGCATTTACCTCACTGACCGCCTTTGCATTATAAGATGGTTCAGATGTAGCATTGTCATCAGCTGATTGAATTCGAGTCATCATGATGACTGCAACAGTTAACTCTTCCAATGTCTCATCTCTATAATAATTATCGAGCATAAAATCATTTTATTTATCTTTAAGATTGCTTTCAGCTTCATCTTTCATCGCTAGCAACATTTGTTCTCTGAAATACTTTGTATCACGAACTCTTGGTTTCTGACAATCATGAGCATAGTGCCCTTTTTCATTATAGTTATAACACTAAACATTTTCCTTTCCCGGATTTGACTCAGTTCGTGAAACATGCTGAAAAATTTGATTGCTTTCATCATTCCAAGTTCCTACATTAAATGCTTGATTCATTTTCTGTCTCTCTGCATTCCTGTCACCACTTCCACCATAACTTGCATTCTTGGTTTGTATATCAACTCTACCATCCTGAATCACAGCTTGATTTCTTGTGTTTGCTGAAGTATGATGACGATTATTGGTAGGTGTGGAGAACTTTTGAGTGATTGCTCGAGCTAATAACATCATAGCAGTTGTAAGATTATCTTCTTGAGAATCCCCTTGTAACCCCCCTTGATACTCATCTTCATAATCAACAACTGATGAAGGATGTGCGACATAGTTTGGTTGTGGTGAATAAGAAGAATTTGCATGAGATTGTGATGAAGAAGCATTTGAATGAGCAAGAAGGGCTAATGGATCATGATTCTTGGCAGCTTTCTTTGCTTTGGATGCTTAAACATGTGGTTCGAATTGTACTAAAGAATCATATAACTGATCATATGAAACTACATATCCTGTTTGATTGTGATGAACCATAGTAACATATTTCCTCCATTCGGGTTGCAAGCAATTGAGAAACTTAGTGTTGATTGACACTAGAATAAGACGAACTTTATTACAATCCATAATATTCACAAGTGTTATCATTATTTCATACACGGATTCTAATGATTCTCCTTCCTTTGTTGCAAATTTGTCAAACTCATCCATGAGTCATGAGTGTCTCACATGATTAGTAACATCACAACCAAACATCAACCTCTTAATTCGTTTCCACATATCCTTAGTATTTTTGTACGCATCCACTAAATTGTATATATCATTGGGTATAGCTTTAAGAAGATAATTCATGACTCTCACATCCGCAATGTATTGCCTCTTGTTTCCCTTAATCATTTTGGACAATGGTTCAAGTATCTACTCAGCAGGCTTTTCTGGATTAGGAATCATTGGCCTGACATAAAGTCCTTTCTTAATTGAACGCCACATTCGATCCACCTCTTCAAGCTTATTATCCAAAAACTTTCTGAACCTATTCTCCCATAGAATATTGTTCCCTTTCTCAAGCATTGGAGGTCTTTCATTAGCTCCCGAGTCAGTTAAACTTTGTTGATTAGAAGTAGACATATTGTGTCGAATGATTACAATGCAAACTTGGATCATTTTAGAGATAAAGTCTTGTAATCGTGAAGTTAACGAGCAATGAAAACCTTGTCTTGTATTACAACACTTTTGATTGAAGTAACCTTGAAGAAAGTAAACCTTGATTTGTTATGAAAGTCTAAGTAACACGTAAGCTTTATACGAAAGATCAATTTTCCAAAATTAGAAGATATGAAACCTTTTTCACTATGTTACGAAACCCAAATAATGAGATCCGAAACCTATGAAACAGTGTTACAAAACCCAATAACTGTGTTACGAAACCTTTGAAACAGTTTACGAAACCCCAAAACTGTGTTACGAGACCTCTTCCAATGAGATACGAAACCTTTGAATATGAAAACTGTGTTACGAAACTTCTTGTTTACAAAACCAAGTCTTACGAAACCTCAACTGTAATACGAAACCTCTTATACGAAACCTTCAGATAGGAAACTGTGTTACGAAACCTCTCATATGAAACCTGTGATACGAAAGCTCGAAGTATGAAACCAAAACTAATCTTTTGATACGAAAAACCATAAATATATGAAAGCTTCCACAGTCTATGAAACCAAATGGTTACCGAAAGCTCCAAATTATGAAACCTCCTTTCGTAAATCCCAAATTACCTCTACTTTCGTAAAATCTAAGAAATCTCTTACTTTTGTAAATTCTTAGCTACGAAACCTACAAAAAGTCTATCAATCTGATTTTAAGCATTTTAGAGTGATAATACGAATGTTATCTTTTCAAATTGATAAAATTCTAGATTACAAAAGCTATAAAAAGTGTTCCGAAAGCTAAACTATGTTACGAAAGCTAAGAAACACTTACTAATGGCAGTTACCGAAACCTCAACTATGATACGAAAGCTCAAAAATTGAAATACAAAAGCTATTTCCCGCCTAAAAATAGTTACCGAAACCTATTTCCTGTTTTACAAAAGCTCTCAAATCCATGTTTTTCAATCAAATTCAATCCTAAGCAAGTATTTTTCAAAAACTAGTTATTAAACCTACAAATTGATAGTTACAAAAGTTATATTTCAACGTTTTAAGATAAAAAAAACTTATCAAATTGTAAATCTAATCACTCTACTTTCTTACGAAACCTACTTCTCATCGATACGAAGGTTTTTTGATTGAAAATCCTTACGGTTAAACTCGATTTGATACACAAAACACACACTAGATCTCTCCTAGCTCTGATACCACTTGTTATATGTCATGTTTGCATAGTAGATATCATACGAAAGTGAAAGAATGTAAGGAGAGGAGCTAGAGAGTATTTTTTTTTATCATTTTCAAAGTTTTCATTCCAAAAGGGAAAATAGAAAAGGGAGGGAGAAGTAAATTACAAAATGTAAAGACTTGTATAAATACCCCTCCTAGATGGGTATTTATACTTATTGCTAACCCTATTCTATTTTCCAAACATTAGTCAAACCTTGGTCAACTTTACTTAACTTTGACCAAGATAGACTTTATTACACTTTAATTACTAATAAAACTATTGTAACATCCCCAAAATGGGTCGCAGCGGAATATGGGTTTGGGAGCGTTACTTCGTAGATCAACAACACAAGATATATAAGAACGACATTTAAAAGTGTCATTTTAAAATCGATACATTGGATTTAGCAAAGTGTTTATTACAAAAGCCCGAAGCTTTACTTGTTCATTGATAAATTATACAAAGACTCTAGTTCATAACAAATGTTTCTCCAAAATGTAATGCAACCGAATCTTTAATGCAAATGACTTGAGAAATAATTACCACCAATGTATCCCTTGTCTTGTATC